>CAKAOH010037450.1:0-10967 GCA_916701665.1 Sebastiscus tertius | reverse complement strand
GAAACGGCCCCGATGGAGCTGACCATGGATGGATAAAGAGAACGGAGCTGACGGGAGAGCTAGAGACCACCTTGGAGAAGTTAGAGGAAGTAGACACGGCTGGTTTTCAAAATAAGGTGTTAACAAAGGAAACTGTATATACAAAATACATCTATGGAAATCAGACTGATGGATTATATTCACCAGAAGTATAAAACATTACATGTCCCCTATAAATTAAAAATAAAATCCCACTAATCTGTGAGGGAAATGTCTTTATTCTTAGATGTTTGGGTTGCTGGATAATAAATAATTCCTGACAATGACTGATATATTTGACTTCAGGACGTCTCTGACTACATACATGCTGAAAATCAAACATTTTTACTGGATTCATTTGGAGATTTTTCCAATGTAAAAGTCCCTAGAAGTGTGTGATTCAACTTTATCCCTTCATGGTCTAGAGTTAAAACAGTTAACAACAATCACAATAAATGGTAATATCGAATCACAATACTTAAAAATCGTGATAGTCATGACAGTTTTTCCTCGCCAAAATTTAGTGCAAGTTTTGAGCGTTATTTAACCTCCTTCACGACAAGCTAGTCTGACCTGGTCGGTACCGATGGATTCATCAGGTTTTATAGTTTCATATGATGCCAGTATCTCCACTCTAGCTTTGCGTTAACATTTTAATATCATGGTAACTTTGACAGCCTTAATAAAAACATTTCCTTACCTTGTTGGAGATCATGACAACATGAAGATGTGAAGACAAACAGTCAGATATGGAAACGTAAAGGCCGAGACAGACAGACAGAGTGACAGACAGACAGACAGACAGACAGAGTGACAGACAGACAGACAGACAGACGGACGGAGTGACAACCCCCTCCAGCCAAGTCCCTGTCTGCATTCAGCCTGAACCCAGTCGCTCTGAAGCCTGCGATTGTTTTGCTGGCAGCTCGGCCTCAGCACACACCATCTGAATGCCAAGCCACTCGCCTCGATTTCAAGCCCTCCCACGCTAATGTTTATTTCTCCTCTCTCATCTGTGGAGAGAGAGGAGCCTCGGCGGAGGAATTAAAAGCTGCTCCCCGTCTTTGTCTGTCTCTCAGAGTGTCGGTTGACGCCGGCCGGCCTGTCAGTTACACTCTCTCTATATAAACGGACGTGTATCTGACACATCCCGGCGACACTCTCAATGTTTTCTCTGCATTTATTCAGCGTCTTCTCCCAGATTAAATGTTCTACATCTAGACGTTACTATCACAATCATTTGGTGTAATCGTGGGAAAACAAACAAAAGGAGCAGTACTGTCGGAGTGCAGTCTGTCACCTCTGGGTGTTGGATTACTGATGGATGAGAAAGAAGCACCCGGCCGGTTGGATGTGGACGAAGATGTGCTTTGTGGTGCCGAAGAGGTCGCTGTTCTTCCAGAGCAAACGGAGCCGTCAGACTCTCTGCTGGTGGCAGATGGTGGGAGGAATGAAAAGCTGATGGGAGGAATCACTTCCAACTTGTTTATTCTCTCCATTAAAAGCCAAAAAAAGAAAAAAAAAAAAACCTTTTGACTGAGAAAGCAAAAGATCCTCTTTGCACAAGGAGGCGGCGGCAGACTTTCTGGGTGGCGGCAGATGGTTGAAGGGATGGGAAAAAAATGGCTTCCAACATGTTCATCCCCTTCAGGGAGGAGGAGGACTGAAGGGAAGCTGCACAATAATACTACGACGAGTTTACGGGAAATGCCGCCTTAATTCTCAGACACAACTGCTGTACTATTAGTGGTGATAATGTCAGGGCTGGGACGATGCACATATCTCCTGATTCAACACTATCACCATACTTGTGTTGCGATTCGATATTACAATTTATTGCGATTTTAACCATGTGAAAAAGTTGAATCATACACTTCTAGGGACAATCTTATTTCCATAGATGTATTTTGTATATACAGTTCCCTTTGTTAACACCTTATTTTGAAAAACAGCCGTGTCTACTTCCTGTAACTTCTCCAAGGTGGTCTCTAGCTCTCCCGTCAGCTCCGTTCTCTTTATCCATCCATGGTCAGCTCCATCGGGGCCGTTTCAATGCAGAGAACAGACATGTCAGTATCTGGGTGCTCTACAGTCGTAGCGTCGGCCCGTTTGACCACGGAGATGAGAGCGACGGCCGGCTCCACCGCCACGTTGCCGCGATACGATAACGTTTCCTGTCCGTGACAGAGTTAGCCTGCAGCTTTAGCTCTGCTCTGTCTAGCTCTGCTTTTCCTGTCAATGTGTGAAACCCAAAGTGTTTCCATCCTTTGCTGGATGTGTAGTGTTTACCACGCTGGATTTAACATGGAGGGTGCAGGTCGTATCCACGACGACCCTCCAACGTTTCAGACTTTTTCGTTTCGGGGCTCGCTGAGGTTTGTTTTGGTTGATGGATACGGAACGGAAATGACATCGCGTTACTACAACAATAAGAGCGGTAACTT
Source organism: Sebastiscus tertius (assembly GCA_916701665.1). Lineage (NCBI taxonomy): Eukaryota > Metazoa > Chordata > Actinopteri > Perciformes > Sebastidae > Sebastiscus > Sebastiscus tertius. Next base: position 8,505 of record CAKAOH010037450.1, on the reverse strand, counting down.
CCTTCTACCTCCACATAGACTCAGATGAAGCAGATATATCAATTCTGCCAATAAAAACAAATTTATATATATATATATATATATATAGGTGAACCGATTTTTTTCCCCACCCCTAGTTAATACTTGATGTAATTTAGTATAAACTATTTCAAATGGATCACGTTTCCAACTGTCAATGGAAAGAACATGTTATAATGTGAATATAAAAGTACTGGTATGTTCAAATGGAATATAATATCCATTGATATAGCCTGAGAGATCAGTAGGACGCAGGACTCATGACTAAAAATTAGATTTGGTTGGATAGATTTGGAGAAATTTGTAGAACTTTCCCGAACATATGGCGTGTTTTTTTGGCAGATTGAAGTGAAGACGAGTGACAGAGAGTGACAGAGTTCATCCAATCAGCTGTAATGAGGATTCACACTGGTGTCTGAATGAAGGAGAGAGCTGTCAATCATCTGTTGGACAGACGTCTTTGAAATGATGTCCTTCTAAAAAACATCATCCTCATCCTCTTTAAACCAGAGTCAAGGAAGTGAAAATCTTTGGCATCATTTGCAGCAGTTCATCTTGATGTGGAACCAGACTCAAACAGGATATTTCAGCTTCTTGATTTGCTAAATTGATTGTATTAGTGTTAGTTAGAGTATCACTGCTCTCCTACAACACTGTGATACTCACGATGGACAGTAAAAGAAATGAGGGCTGTCAAAGTTAACGCGATAATAACGTGTGAATGCAGTTTTCTTTAAAGGGACTGTTTGTAACTTCTTATAATATAATTAGAATTCTTCTTATAATAAAAAGCTAAATCATCGTCAGACGATAGGCCGTTGGTTCCCAGATTGCATTTCAGCCGATACGTTTCGCCTCATTTCCCCTCCACACACACTGTTTACCTGCATTCAACCAAAGCCTGCTCCAACGTCATTGATCAATACGACTCAGACTACAAACGGAAACCAGATCCTACAGTACATGTGAATGCAGAATCTGTTTATAGAGAATATAGATTGATATTTCACTCAGTATAGTATATAGAAACGATTAATTACTAACTAATTGGCTGATGTGAGCGGTTCTTTCCACTTTGGTCTGTATGATACATGATGTGACAGCATTGTTCATGGTACTTTTCTGTAGGCGTCTCTCTTTTCCCTGTCACCACCATCACTTCTCGTGTTAAACTCTCCATTTTAATTCCAAAACACATCATTTCCCGAGTGAGTTCCTCCCTCGTTAAGATCCACCAGACCCCCAGTATTTACAGCAGCAAAGAGTCCATACAGTCTTATCTTATTTATATGAAAAATGTCACAGATTACGGCTTTGATTTGGTGAAAGGAGAGCAGTAGGTGAATTGAAGAGAGGCGGTGGAGGGTTGGTCTCCTGCCAGCTGGCTGCATCACCTAAGCTGGTTATTTATTTGTCTGGTTATGTAAGCAGGAGGGCAGACGGCTCTGTGTGGGGCTGAGAGAGGGAGGGAGAGAGAGAGGGAGGGAGAGAGTGGGAGGGAGATTGGATTTAGAGAGAGAATTAAAATCGGCTATTTGTCTTTTTTGTTTCCTTTATTTGTGTATTATTTTGTGCTGGGCATATTTTGGGAAACAGAAATGTAATTATGTGCCATGACAGTAACGCTAATTGAAACACAGAGAGAGAGAGAGAGGGAGAGAAAGAGTGTTACAGTGGAAGTAAACATGTTGTGTGACTTCCTGTGTAACCTGCAATTAAACTAGATTCTATTGTGTGCCTGTGAACACGCTCACTGATGGAGAATGGAGGTGAGGAAGAGGAGATGTTGAAGAAGGAGAGAGTTGAGAGAGTAACAGAGGGAGAGGTTTAAGAGACCTCGATATTGATGCCTTAGAGAAGTCCATACCTGACATCCTGAGAGAGTCCTAAACTAATCATTTACCATAGTAACCATAACCATAGTTTATCGCAAAATCATAATACATGATTTTAGTGTCACGAGTAACAACTAATCTGACCGATTCCAAGTCCACCCTCAAGTCTACTCTGGACCACAGAGTGTGACGTCACCCGTTGGTTTGTGGACTGCCGTTTTGAAGCCTCGAGTTCAGCATTTTTGCCTTCGCCACCTTGGTTTACCATCTTAGTTTTTCTCCGTCGCCACCTTGGTTTTTGGTCGTCTTCAACATCTTAGTTTTTGGTCGTCACCAATTTGTTGTTTGGCCGTAGTCACCATCTTGTTGTTTGGTCGTCACCATCTTAGTTTTTCACCATCGCCAACTTGGTTTTTGGCCGTCACCATCTTAGTTTTTCGTTTTCGTTTTTCGTTTTTCGTTTTTCGTTTTTCGTTCGGTCGTCGTCACCATCTTGGTGTTTGGTCGTCACCAACTTGATGTTTAGTCGTCGTCACCATGTTGGTTTTTGGTCGTCACCGTCTTAGTGTTTGGTCATCGTCACCATCTTGGTGTTTGGTCATCGTCACCATCTTGGTGTTTGGTCGTCACCAACTTGATGTTTAGTCGTCGTCACCATGTTGGTTTTTGGTCGTCACCATCTTGGTGTTTGGTCGTCGTCACCATCTTGCCTTTTGGCCGTCGCCACCTTGGTTTTTGGTTTTTGGTCGTCACCATCTTGGTGTTTGGTCGTCGTCACCATCTTGCTTTTTGGCTGTCGCCACCTTGGTTTTTGGTCGTCACATCTTGCTTTTTTGGTTGTCACCATCTTGGTTTTTGGTCGTCACCGTCTTAGTGTTTGGTCGTCGTCACCATCTTGGTGTTTGGTCGTCGTCACCATCTTGCCTTTTGGCCGTCGCCACCTTGGTTTTTGGTTTTTGGTCGTCACCATCTTGGTGTTTGGTCGTCGTCACCATCTTGCTTTTTGGCTGTCGCCACCTTGGTTTTTGGTCGTCACATCTTGCTTTTTTGGTTGTCACCATCTTGGTTTTTGGTCGTCACCGTCTTAGTGTTTGGTCGTCGTCACCATCTTGGTGTTTGGTCGTCGTCACCATCTTGCCTTTTGGCCGTCGCCACCTTGGTTTTTGGTTTTTGGTCGTCACCATCTTGGTGTTTGGTCGTCGTCACCATCTTGCTTTTTGGCTGTCGCCACCTTGGTTTTTGGTCGTCACATCTTGCTTTTTTGGTTGTCACCATCTTGGTTTTTGGTCGTCACCGTCTTAGTGTTTGGTCGTCGTCACCATCTTGGTGTTTGGTCGTCGTCACCATCTTGCCTTTTGGCCGTCGCCACCTTGGTTTTTGGTTTTTGGTCGTCACCATCTTGGTGTTTGGTCGTCGTCACCATCTTGCTTTTTGGCTGTCGCCACCTTGGTTTTTGGTCGTCACATCTTGCTTTTTTGGTTGTCACCATCTTGGTTTTTGGTCGTCACCGTCTTAGTGTTTGGTCGTCGTCACCATCTTGGTGTTTGGTCGTCGTCACCATCTTGCCTTTTGGCCGTCGCCACCTTGGTTTTTGGTTTTTGGTCGTCACCATCTTGGTGTTTGGTCGTCGTCACCATCTTGCTTTTTGGCTGTCGCCACCTTGGTTTTTGGTCGTCACATCTTGCTTTTTTGGTTGTCACCATCTTGGTTTTTGGTCGTCACCGTCTTAGTGTTTGGTCGTCGTCACCATCTTGGTGTTTGGTCGTCGTCACCATCTTGCCTTTTGGCCGTCGCCACCTTGGTTTTTGGTTTTTGGTCGTCACCATCTTGGTGTTTGGTCGTCGTCACCATCTTGCTTTTTGGCTGTCGCCACCTTGGTTTTTGGTCGTCACATCTTGCTTTTTTGGTTGTCACCATTTGGGTTTTTGGCTGTTGCCATCTTGTTTTTTTGAAACCAGAAGTGACAAGAAAGGCTGGAGTTAAGTACAACAGAATGCTTAATACGATATTTTTAGGCAACCAAGATGTTATGATTAGGGCCGTCAACCGATTCAAATATTTAATCCTGATTAATCACATATTTTTTATCTTTACAAAATGTACCTTTTCTTCATCAACATGGGAGTAGTACTCTTTTGGTATCAGTACCACTTTAAGGGTGCCGGTATTGTAATATTTTAAACTTTACTCAGCCTTACAACAAACTATTTTGTCGTTTACAGGACATGTTGGGTCAGATGGAGTTACCTGAAAGTGAAGAGAAAGAAAGTGTTTTTATGTGAGAAAGAGAAAGATGGAGTGAGATGGTGGGAAGAAAATCAAGTTCAGACAAAACAAGGGAGTGAAAGAGGAAAGATAAGATCAGATAACAGAGAGGGTTGTATGATACTTAAACTCACAACAGGGAACATCCAAGTGTTATTTCAACAGAGCGAGAGGACGAGGAGGGAGGTGGTGGGGGGGGGGGTAAGACCGAGTGGGAGGGTGAAGAGAAAATGGGGGATGCCAATCACGGCGATCCGGCGGCGGGCGAGGTCAGCGGTTAACAGCTTGTGAGAGTCGAGGTGGGATTAGTCCATCACCCAGCCGGACGCGTCATTAAACAAACCTACAGTAACTCCTGAGGTCTCACCACATCCATCTACATTCCACCCAACACGTCTCCCACTTTATTTGATTCACATGTTTTCTACCTTAAAGCTCCGACTTTTACCGTTTCTAAACGTCAATCTATCATCCGATCCTCCAACCTCTGAGCCTCCAACTGGCTGCACTTACTTTTTACTTTCTCTCTGAACTTTTAACCATGTTTTACTATCTTGTATATGTTTACTATTTCGTGTATTTTGCACATTTTGGTATATTTTTATGCCTCCACGCCGGCGACAGACGTGTCGGGTTGTCCGTCCGTCCGGTCCATCCTCGTGAAGGTGATATCTCAGGAACACCTGGAAGGAATTTCTTCAATTTTGGCACAAATGTCCTCTTGGACTCAAGGATTAGGTTTTCATAGTTAAAGGTCAAGGTCACTTAGACCGTACATATATATTTATATATATATATCTATATCTATATCTATATCTATAGATATAGATATATATATATGTATACTGCACATATTGATGTGAATGCACACAGCGTTCAGGTGTAGAAGTGGATGACAGATTGCAGCTTTAGGGGGTCTGTCCGTCTCTCAGCAGGTCGACCTATCACAACATAACGTGTTAGAGAAACACCACGGAGACACCTGCAGGGATCCGGCGTCAGTATTCTCCGTGATGTTACATGTGGCTTATAAAGGTATGTGCAGAGGAGATAATTTGTCGCTGAGAGAGAGGGAGAGGGAGGTTAGAGAGAGGGAGAGAGGTTGATTTTGGAAGTGGTAATTCGGAGCTTTGAGAGTTCTTTCCCGGCGTGTCCTCGAGTGCACTGCAGCTGAAGTAAAGTCCTGAGCACAAACTTGAGCCCTCGTAGCAGATTAATGTGGTACATTTTATCTGGCCCCTGCGATCGAGTCACTCCTTTCTTTTGTGTGTGTGTGTGCCGCTATTGAACCGTGCGCTCACACACAGTTAGAAGCAATTACAATACCTCCACAGAGCCCGCTGCCGGTTATGGTTTCTGCCACGGCTTTATGGCCGCCGCCTCTCACACCCAATCACTCTTTCCTCAGCTGTCAATAACACAATTATCTGCTTGGAAAATCCTGTTGGTTTAAAGTGAATGTTAGACTCACTGTATCCCCGGAGGCAGATTCATGATACATTCATTACTTCAGGCAATTAGCTCCAAGTGTTACACAGCAGAATAGACACACAGTCTTCAGTAAGATCAATAAGAGGGAGTGCTGAGGTCAGAGGTCAGAGGTCAGAGGTCACCTGTACAGGGATTTAATGTTTTTTTATGACCTTGTCATTGACTGGGATATACATCCAGCCTCCGTTTGTTCAGTCTTTAAAAAAAATGTGAAAAATGGCGATTTCCCAGAGCCCAAGAAATCACATTACTTGTTTGTCCAGAACTCAACGATAACTCAATTTACAGGGATATACTGTAAAACAGGAAAGCAGCAAATCATCGTATTTGAGATGTTAGAAAATGACTTGACTTCCTTTAGTTCCCTGTCAATCTATGCTTTTTTATTTTTTATTTACACACAAAAGACTTTATAAAATTCAGATAATGGAAACAATAAGAAATGTGAGTGGAGACGTCAAGAAAAAAGGAAAAAACAGCCAACATAATTTAGAAAAATGAAAAAAAAAAAAAAAAAAAATGACAACAAAATAAGATGAAAAACGAACAAATTAGTAGACGACCATCCAATAAAATCAAATAAACACTTGAAAAACAAAAGTTTGGAGCGTTTTTTAACCTCCTACCTGACAAGCTAGTATGACATGGTTGGTACCGATGGTTATTATATATATATTATATATATTATATCTTGGTTTTTGGCTGTCGCCTTCTTGGTTTTTGGTTGTCACCATTTGGTTTTTGGTCGTCACCATTTGGTTTTTGGTCGTCACCATTTGGTTTTTGGCCGTTGCCATCTTGGTTTTTGGTTGTCGCCATCTTGGTTTTTGGTCGTCACCATTTGGTTTTTGGCCGTTGCCATCTTGGTTTTTGGTTGTCGCCATCTTGGTTCTTGGTCGTCACCATCTTGGTTTTTGGCCGTCGCCATCTTGGTTCTTGGTCGTCACCATGTGGTTTTTGGCCGTCACCATGTGGTTTTTGGCCGTTGCCATCTTGGTTTTTGGCCGTCGCCATCTTGGTTCTTGGTCGTCACCATGTGGTTTTTGGCCGTTGCCATCTTGGTTTTTGGCCGTCGCCATCTTGGTTTTTGGTCGTCACCATGTGGTTTTTGGTCGGCGCCATTTGGTTTTTTGGCCATTGCCATCTTCGTTTTTTGGCCGTTGCTATCGTGATTTTTGGTCTTCACCATTTGGTTTTTTGGCCATTGCCATCTTGGTTTTTGGTTGTCGCCATCTTGGTTTTTGGTCGTCACCATTTGGTTTTGGTCGGCGCCATCTTGCTTTTTGGTCGTCACCATTTGTTTTTTTGGCCGTTGCCATCTTGGTTTTTGGTCTTCACCATCTTGGTTTTTGGTCTTCACCATCTTGGTTTTTGGTCTTCACCGTCTTGGTTTTTGGCCGTATACACAAAATGGCCACACTGAAAAGATGCATTTCACACAGAAACACTCCTTATCTCCTCTCCTGTAAACCATCAGTACATCATTGTGACCCTTTTGTACTTTTTACTCGTCTGTGTGTCTCCAGGGTGCCGCTCAAAGTGGAGCAGGCCAACAACGCTCGTGACGCCCTGGCGAAGGCCGTGTACAGCCGCCTGTTCGACCACGTGGTGACCCGGGCCAACCAGTGCTTCCCCTTCGACTCCTCCGCCAACTTCATCGGCGTCCTGGACATCGCTGGCTTTGGTTAGTATCCAGTATCCACCGGGACGTCTTAGCATTTGTAAAGTGAAAGCTAGAGATGTCCCGATCTTTTATTTTCTTTTTTATTAGCAGAAGGTTTATATAAATGTATTTGTAAAACCGTTTGTTTTGTATTAACACACGTGTTGTACTGACATCTAAAGGGCGTCTATACTGTGACTCTCTGCTGCTGTTTCTGTTCTGCAGAGTACTTTGAACACAACAGCTTCGAGCAGTTCTGCATCAACTACTGTAACGAGAAACTGCAGCAGTTCTTCAACGAGCGCATCCTGAAAGAGGTGAGACCCGTCGTTCACCTCGTGGAAAAAAACAAAAAGACTACAAAATCAGCCTCCTCAGATCCATCATCAGCCGGCACTCACAAACACCGGCAGCTCAAAGCAAACATTTCGGAAAGACTCAGGACTTTGATTTATACCGTTGTTATAAGTGCTTTTCTCACTGTAAGCACTTATTTTCTAAGAGTAGGTGTCATTTTTCCAAAATTGTGGATGTCTCATTTCTGAATAAGTATTGATTTTCCAAAGCTCAGACACCTCACAACATCAAATCTAAACTTTGATCACGTTTAAAGGAGGGTTTTGTTCCATTATCCCTTTTGAAAGTATGTGTTGTGATGATAATTATTATGGTTTAGATTCCATCCTATGAATGTGATTCTCTTAATAAAATACCCCATGCAGGAAGTTTTATGTTGCTTTCAGTAAACTTTATGTCTCATATTCGGATTAAATGGACATCTTCAGCACCCAAACAACCATTAGCATGAAATCCGAAGCTGTCCGAGTCTACAATGTTCCAAAACACCACATCTCTATTTTGGAAAATAATGATGCTCGACATATAATGTTTTTGTAACTCGGGGTCTTCACATAACGAACTAGAAGGCACTCCAGTGCTTAAACCTCCGCCAACGCTGAGCAGGCCTTGTAATGGTTTTACTGCTGTTTGGAAAATAAACTTTGAAAGAAACCATATAGAAAATATAATCAGCCAATCATTAAAGTCATAACTGTTGGAACTTTGTTTGAACTTTGTTTGAACCCTCTGGGACCCACAATAGACCCGTTTTTGTCTTCTTTAGGGGTGTTTGGGAGGAGATAGCAGGTCAACAGTAGATGTCACATAGAAGTGGTGTACATCATCTGAAAGCTGGAAACCTGGAGATTAATTTGAGATGCAGCTCAGCACTGT
>CAKAOH010037449.1:1752-68738 GCA_916701665.1 Sebastiscus tertius | reverse complement strand
CATTGGGCAAAAATTCCATAATAACCTTTCAGAATATTGTAATTCAAGTGTTCTGAGAGAAAACTAGACTTCTGCACCTCCTCATGGCTCTGTTTTCAGGCTTTAGAAAATCTAGCCTGTGACGGGAGACTTTGACCAATCACAGGTCATTTCAGAGAGAGATGTTCCTATTGAGCGTTCCTATTGGCTGGTATTTCCTCAACTTATCTCAACATAGCTGCCGGGTCACAAACTTTCTCATTTTACAGCTAAACAGTGCACTACAAGATGTTTCTGAAAACATTTGAGGAGAGAAATAGGCATTACAGTAACAAAATATTGATTCATATTTGATCAGCGCTGCCTAGTTTGACCGTTTGATCTGAGTGATTGACAGCTGCTCAGACTCCAGCTTGGCTCTGATTGGTTGTTTTCCTCCGGTGTGTGAAATCCTGCAGATGCAGTTAGGATGACCGGAGGACACAGAGGCACATGATTTTTTTTAGATTACCTGTCTCATGCGCTACTACTGTTTTATAAAAAGAACTTTTTTAAATCATATTTCCTCCATTTCTACCCACTGCAGCTTTAACACACACAAATCACAACCTTACGCTGACACAAGAGCATACCCAGAATGTCCACTCGTTTCTCCACAACCCTGTCCCTCGCATCCAGGATGGACTGCCGGCCGGTCACGTCCATTTGGAGTATGTCCAAGGTATCCCTGTGCAGGCTTTTCACACACTCTAAAAGACGCTCCTTCTTGGCCAGGTTTCTCATCGTGGCATACACTAAACAGAGAGCAGGCACTTAGTGGCATGTCTTGATACAGATTTCACAATGCTCTTAGATATAAATCACATATATGTTGCAGAATATCTCTGGTTGCAGTGTCAAGACGTTTGTTTAGTCCAGTATCACATACAGTACATTACATACTGTGCAGTGTCTCCATGGGCTTAGAACAGGGGTCAGCAACCTTTACTATCCTTAAAGCCATTTTAGGCAAAAAAAAAAAAAATCTGTCTAGAGCCTCAAAAACATTTGAGCATTGTGATGAAGGTAACACAGTTTATAGTCTAAGTATATAGTATATAAGTCTAATGCAGTGAGGGCCAAAGAGCAAATGTACTACGGAGTATTAAGGTCACACTGAGGGAAAAAACATCTGAGATTTTTAAGAATAAAGTCATAATATTACGAGAAAAAAGTCAGAATTTTACGAGATTAAGTCAGAAGTTTAGGAGAAAAAACGTCATTATATTATGAGAATAAAGTCATAACTTTAAGACAAAAAAGTCGGAATATTACGAGAATAAAGTCAGAATTTTACGAGATTAAGTCAGAAGTTTAGGAGAAAAAACGTCATTATATTATGAGAATAAAGTCATAACTTTAAGACAAAAAAGTCGTAATATTACGAGAATAAAGTCAAAATTTTACGAGAAATAAAGAAAATAACAAGTAAAAATGACTACTTTATAATATTATGACTTTATTCTTGAAATCTCAGATTTATTTTTTTTCCTCAATGTGGCCCTAATACTCCGTCGTACCGTCGTACCATAGACCTACAACAATGATAAATAAAAATGAAAATGTGAACAAAACACAGCTATTCATTTCCACTAATTTATTTTAAAAATCCACAGGGAGCCAATGGAGAGGAGCTAAAGAGCCGCAGGTTGCTTAGAGACCCCTGGCTTAGAAGGTCCTTTACATCAACAGCTCCTGACCCAATGCAAGCACATAAGGAACACAATAAAAGACCGTGTCAGCTGCGGTTACCTTTGAATGTTTTGTTGGGATCAGAGGCCAGCCGGACAGCCAGGCTGAGACCGATTCCCGAGGAGCAGCCCGTAATCAGCACCACCTTCTTGTCCATGGAGCCACCAAACTGTCTGCTTCAATAGAGAGCAGCTGGAGCCGTGATGATAAAATGGAGGCATGTGAAAGCCCTTCTTCCCAGTGTTTTCACATTATTTCGCTATCACAAGGCCAGTTAATCCTAAACATCTTATCGGCCACCTGGAGCCCTCACATTCTTTCACATGTCCTTGTTACTGAAGTTGATTTTGTTTTTTCTATTGAAGCACGTGAGAAACATCACTGCCTTACAACGACTAACACGACTACAACGGACAATCATTGGTGCCAACCTGCCCTCCATCCAGGACTTATACACCTCCAGAGTCTTGACTAGATCATTGACAGCTTGACACACAGTGTTGAGCTGCATCTCAAATTAATCTTCAGGTTCCCAGCTGTCAGATGATGTACACCACTTCTGTGTGACATCTACTGTTAACTTTTTTTAATCTATGATCATCGCCTACGGTCCACCCCTACCTCTCTCTAAAAAAAAAGGGCAGAAGGTTAGGGGTTAATGCACAACTTCTCTTTTTTAAACATGTACTATACTGTACTGTCACTGCCAATAAAAAATCCTACACACTGTACATACAGATATTATATAGACATGTATACCTACTGTACATATTCCAGTCCATGTATAGCCATTCAGTATTTATTCTTTGCACTATTTGTATTGTTTACACTAAAAAAACACTTGATGTTTTTATTTTATTTATTTGTATATATATATATATATATATATATTAATTAATTAATGTATTATATATATATTTATTTATTTATTCATATAATATTTCTACACACAACTATTTCTTTACATACTGTTACTACATAACAGCCCTGTCTAGTCCTCGCCTTTATTTATCCAGTTTGGTAGTCCTCCCTGTCCCTAGCTGTTTTTTTATTATTATTATTTCTGTGTAAGTACATTTAGAGAGATGCAAAAAAGCTGGAGTCAAATTCCTTGTATTTATGTACTTGGAGAATAAACACACTTTTGATTCTTTGTGGGGCAACATAAATGATCAATGGTGTAAAGTGTATTTCAAATTTATTTTTGGAGATGTATACACTAGATTTCCTTTTTTATTTCAATTCAATTTAGCTTTTGAGAATAATAACAATGCTCAGAAAAAGCTAGTAGCCGTTTATCCTTTGAATTGCACCAAATATGAGCACCAGGTGCTATATGATGCAATCATATTGCATCATATATCACACTGACTTCTGGCTTGGCTGCTACATTGGTTACTTCAACACAATGAGGCTGAGAATAGCCAGAAAGGAGCACAATGGGTTTGAGTTCAAGGGCTCGAGCTGTTCTCATAACATCACTGATTTGGAGACCTTGCGTCCTCTTTCCAAGCTTGTGTTGAGAGAAAGGGCATGTCTAACAGAGAGCTGTCATTTGCTGATATACCTTCTTTAAATGAGTGACAGAGTAATCTCGATTCAAAGGTCACATATTCAGAGCTGCAACGATTAATCCATTAGTTGTCAACTAAATTAACCGGCAACTATTTCGATAATTGATTAACCCTTGTGTTGTCTTAACTTTCTGTATACACCACTTGTCCTAAGGGTCAAAAATGACCCGCCTTCACTAAACCCCTAAAATAAAGCAGCTTGATTGCATTTTAAACCCCAAATCTATTTTGCATGAAGAAACAACCTGTCATTCATCACAAACTTTGTGAATATCTAATTTGTTCCTCTCCTTACAGTACAGAAAGACTGTGTTTAATCAGTGGAATCTACTCGAAACCCTAACACCAACCTGCTGGGCAGTGAAACTACACTCATGGCTACAATAAAGAGAGTACTGGGGGTACTGTCATCTGCAGCACCTTCATAGCCGCTGACTGCATTCCCCATTAGTAAACAATGCTTTCAAGAAATGTGTATTCTCTCTGATGTTGTTTGTATTTTGTCTGTGAACTTCAGTCAGGTGTGGGGTCATGGAGGGGAGATGCTGCACATTCACGAGAAAGTTTTCGTTTTCCCTGAGTTCAATCAGTAGCACACGTAATCTCAATTTCTTGTGTGTGTGTGTGTGTGTGTGTGTGTGTGTGTGTGTGTGTGTGTGGTGTTTTTTATGGTTTCTGTAGTATGAAAATGATTTTATAACTGCCGGGTCAAAAATGATCCCTAAGACAAGATTTATACCCTGTTGGTGTACAGCTTTTATGGAAATATGAACAAAGGCAATGTTTAACCTTTTCTCATGTTGGGGTCATTCTAGGAAAAGTCATTGAATTTTAAGTTGAAAAAAGATCATTAACGGGGTTTCCTACGCTGTTAAACATAGATATTTTAGAGTCTAAATTCTCTGATTCCAGCTGCTTAAATGTGACTATTTTCTGGTTTCTTTACTCCTCTATGACAGTAAACTGAATATCTTTGAGTTGTGGACAAAACAAGACATTTGAGGATGTCATCTTGAGCTTTGGAAAACACTGATCGCCATTTTTCCCCACTATCTGACATTTTATAGACCAAACAACTAATAGATTAATTGAGAAAATATTCGACAGATTAAATCCACAATGAAAATAATCGTTAGTTGCAGCCCTAATTTAACCACATCTTAGTCGTCATCAACAGCTCATCTGTCTTCACCACCAGGTTTTGCTTTGCCTCTGTCTGACTGCTTGTGTGTGCTGCTCTTGTTTCACTTGTATACAAAGAAATTCTCTTAACTTAAATTTAATGATTATCTTAGTTATTTAATATTGTTTTATTTAACTTGTTGTACTTTTTTTTCCACATATAGCTTTTCTCAATGTTGTATAGTTTTTAAACATGTTTGAATTTTTTATATCATTTCTATCTTGTAAAGCACTTTATAACTTTTTAAAAATTTAAAGTTTATCATTATTATTATTGTTCTGTTGTTATATTGCCTGATGCTGTTGTCTGCTAGCTACCTGCCCGATGCTTTTGTGCTGGACTGCATATAATTAATGTCACCTTATACTTGTAGTGGTGTGTTGGAAATGTTTGGATGCGTGCTGCTGTCTTTTTAACTTTTGACATTTATTTTTTAGCAAAATTAAAGAGTTGCACTGCGTTTTTTTTTTTTTTTAAATGTCCAACAATGTTATAGGAGTGCAGCGTCAATGGGTGGAGTATTTGATGACGGGACCTTTTCTCTAGCCCCACCCTCAGGACAAACTTTAATTCGTTAGGCTCTAAGAATAACTAAATTATGAGAATGCAAAGGTTTTATACTAATTCTTGACCTTAGAAACAGCAGTTGAGAAAACAGTCTCGGGTCCATTAAATGGCTGGTCTATAGCTTTTAGTCATAACACATGATTTTCATTAGGAGATGATTATGTTATGAGGGAAGTCCTACAATTCTACTTTTTGTTTTAAAGATATTTCAGCTTTATTTGATAGTGACAGCTTGGAGAGAGAGAGAGAGAGGGGATGACTTGCAGCAAAGCGACTGGGCTGGAATTGAACCCCCGGTCGGCTGTAGACATGGTGCGCACGCTAGGTGAGCTACCGGGTGCCAATACAATTTTACCTTTAATAATTAAAATTAGCTAAACTCTGTCTGCTGATGAAGATTTTTTGATATGATCAAAAACGCCAGAACATAATGGATTCTCAACATTGGTATGTTTCGTACACAATATACCATCTGTACCAGCACTCATTTACCACACAACACACAATGACACTAACTTATAGTTTTTTTATGAATTAAGTTTTTTTTATTTTTTAATTAATTAATTAAGTTATTCATTCATTCATTCATTCATTAGGGGTGGGGAGGTAAAATAGTAAAGAGAGGGAAGGTTTAGAGACCCAACATTCCCCCATGAGCAAGTGGTGGACGGTGGCAAGGAAAACTCCGCTTTAAAGGGAAGAAACCTTGAGTAGAACCAGGCTCTGGGTGGGCGGCCATCTACCTCAACCGGTTGGGTTGGGAGAGAGGGAGATAGATGGAGGGAGAGAGCCACCTCTCTGCCTCCATCTATCTCTCCTTTTCCCCAGAGAAAGGGAGAGAGAGAGAGAGAGAAAATAAGGAGTGATCACTTCACACGATCTCCTACAGGGGGAAGGAGTGATCATTTCACATGATCTCCCACAGGGGGAAGGAGTGATCATGTCACTCTCACAGGTGGAGGAAACGGCGGAGCCTCTTCATCAGAGATATTTTTTTGCCAGTCTGAACCTGTGCTGAAGCCTGCGGACTCTTGGTCTTCTAGGATTTTTGAAATGAAAAAAAAAACAAAGTAAGTACAGAGATTAAAAAAAACAAACAAAAAATGGTATAGTTAAGCATAAAGACGACAGGAGAGATCTACAACTTGAAGGCAACTGAATTTGTTGAAGACGTTTCATTTCAAAACCTCAGATCCTACACGAAATACTGAGCAAAAGTAGAACTACAATGGTGAAAATCCTCCATTGCAAGCAAAAGTTTTGCAATCACAGCTTTGCTTAAGTAAGAATAATTGATTTGAACTATGAACTCATTACGTCTTATCTCGTTAAATCTAGTCCCTCTCTTTTTTGTCTTTGAATCTGGTCTAATCAATTTCATTTTCCAGGTAAATGCATCCATACCTTGCAGGTTGGGTAGACACAGTTGCCCTCGTCATCCTGGGTCTTATTGGCATCCGTGTTAGAAGCAGCCATGACACCCAGTGAGCCCAGCTCACTTGTGGAGCTGAGCTCAGTGAGATCACTTGTGGAGCTGAGCTCAGTGAGCTCACTTGTGGAGCTGAGCTCAGTGAGCTCAGTTGCAGAGCTGTGCTGACTTGCGGAGCAGAGCTGACTTGCGGAGCGGAGCTGACTTGCGGAGCTGAGCTCAGTTGCGGAGCTGTGCTGACTTGCGAAGCGGAGCTGACTTGCGGAGCGGAGCTCACTTGCGGAGCTGAGCTCAGTTGCGGAGCTGAGCTGACTTGCGGAGCGGAGCTGACTTGCGGAGCGGAGCTGACTTGCGGAGCTGAGCTGACTTGTGGAGCGGAGCTGACTTGCGGAGCTGAGCTGACTTGTGGAGCGGAGCTGACTTGCGGAGCGGACCTGACTTGTGGAGCTTAGCTGACTTGCGTCCTCATCACCCTCGAGAATGGAGTGTGAAGGTGGGGTGTTTTTGGTGTCCTCCGATGCCTTCTCCTCATCTTCTCCTTCATAATCCAGTAACACCAAAGGGGTGTTGTTTGACCCTCTGGAGCTGACGCGGGATGAGGCTTGAGGAGGAGATGAGGAGCATTTGGGACGAGATGACTGTTCACCTGATAACAACATGACAACTTTGTCCATTTGTTGGTTTGAGTCCGGTTGGATCTTATTGCTCTGCCACCAAGGCGTCCTTTTGGTTTGTTGGATGCGGTAGGAAGCACGATGGACACTTGAATATCCCTCATTCTGTGGGCCTTGCATGGCCTCTAACAGAGCAGAGGTCACACTATCAGTAACAATGCTCCCAATGACCTCTGTGAGTCTCAGTGTCATGTGAGAAGACCTGTCCGCACCAAGCGCGTCCCTGAGAGTCTTGTCAATGGAGATCTTCAAACTTTGCAGGACGTTCGTGGTGATGGCAAGAGAGGAGGATTTTGAGCCACTCACTGACTTGACAGCCTTATCCGAATCCTGCTTTGTTGCTGACTGGGCCTTTTTCCATGGTTTCCATTTAGGCCAGCGCTTCCAAAAAGGCTTCTCCTTCTTGTCGATCCTGCTTTGACGTCTGCTTCTCGTCTCTTCAGGACACGGAGGGACGGATTTTGAGTCACTGTCGAGGAAGGCGTCAGTGAGTACTGACTCGACAGGCTTATCCGAAACCTGCTTCCTTGCTCGCTGGATCTTTTTCCATGGTTTACATTCACGCCAGTGCTTCCAAAAAGGCTTCCTCTTGTTGATCTTCTTGTTGATCCAGCTTTGACGTCTGCTTCTGCTACTCTCTAGTTGGACATCTTTATCTGGCACATTTATCGGTTCCGGAGGGACAGAGGTCAAGTCTGCTTCATTAGCAGCCTTGCTGTCCTCACTGGAGCCAATTGAGGGAGTGGCAGACGTCTTTTCAGGACACGGAGGGACGGATTTTGAGTCACTAACTGACTTGATAGCCTTATCCGAAACCTGCTTCCTTGCTCGCCGGATCTTTTTCCATGGTTTCCATTCACGCCAGTGCTTCCAAAAAGGCTTCCTCTTGTTGATCTTCTTGTTGATCCAGCTTTGACGTCTGCTTCTGCTACTCTCTAGTTGGACATCTTTATCTGGCACATTTATCGGTTCCGGAGGGACAGAGGTCAAGTCTGCTTCATTAGCAGCCTTGCTGTCCTCACTAGAGCCAATTGAGGGAGTGGCAGACGTCTTTTCAGGACACGGAGGGACAGATTTTGAGTCACTAACTGACTTGATAGCCTTATCCGAAACCTGCTTCCTTGCTCGCTGGATCTTTTTCCATGGTTTACATTCACACCAGCGGCTCCAAAAAGACTTCTTTTTGATCTTCTTGTTGATCCTGCCCTGACGTCTGCTTCTGCTACTCTCTAGTTGGACATCTTTATCTGGCACATTTATCGGTTCCGGAGGGACAGAGGTCAAGTCTGCTTCATTAGCAGCCTTGATGTCCTCACTGGAGCCAATTGAGGGAGTGGCAGACGTCTTTTCAGGACACAGAGGGATGGATTTTGTGTCACTCACTGACTCGACAGCCTTATCCAGATGCTGCTTTCTTGCTCGCTGGGCGATTTTCCATGGTTTCCATGAACAGCAGCGTTTCCAAAAAGACTTCTTCTTCTTGTAGACGCTGATTTGACGTCTGCTTCTGCTACTCGTCTCTTCAGGACACGGAGGTACGGATTTTGAGTCACTGTCGAGTAAGGCAGTGAGTTTTGACTCAAGAGCCTTATCCGGATCCTGCTCCGGATCCTGCTTTGTTTTTAGCTTCCGTGGTTTACATTTAGGCCAGGGCTTCCAAAAAGGCTTCTTCTTCTTCTTGTTGATCTTGCCTTTTCTGCCTAAGCCTGCCTTATCCACCACAACGACCGGGTCTTCCTCTCCTTGGTGCTCTGCAAAAGCTCGACGGAGGTTATAAAACCTGTTCAAATACCGGTCCACCTTATGAGCCAGCTTTTGGTTGATGCGATGAGCCACCGAGGATTCATCTTCTTCCTCATCAGCCTTTGGCTTAGAGCATTCCTCAGCTTTCCACCTTGATATATTCTGGAACAGCTCGTCAACATCGCACCCAACCCGTCCCAGTATAGAGTCACCGAGCGTGTTGGAGATTGAGCCTGCCATCTCTCTGAAATAATCCCCCTCTTTGATGTTTGTAACCTGTTAAGAAAAAGAAAAGGCAAGCTGTAAGATAAAGGTACTACTAGTACTACTGATGCCACCAAGCACCTGTGGAGTGATGTATAATATAGTGATGACTATAAATGGCCGTAAAACTTCAGAAAAACTGGTGACTGAGAGCCCTAAGTCGCCTTTGGTCCTCTTGAGCCTCAAGCAGCTCTGCTATTATGGGGCAATTATTGTAGCAAAACTATTTGCGAATGTGTGTGGAGAAATGTGTAACTATATCTATGTGTGTGTAAACAGATTTGTGAATGTGTAAAAGAATACTGAGATTTGTGAACGTGCACAGGAATCTGCAAACTGTTTATTCAGAATCCGTGTGTGCGTAATCAGATAAATGTGTAAATGTGTAAAAAAAAATCTCCAAATCTGTATTCAGAATAGCGAATGTATTGACATTTGTAAATGTATAGACAAATCTGTAAATGCGTACATAGATCAATTGTAATCGAAGTACTAATTGTGCAGAATGGCACCTGTCTGTGTTATGTTATTAAAGTACTGGATCATTATTATAAAAGCTGCAACGAATAATCAATTAGTTGCCAACTATTAAATTAATCGCCAACTATTTTGAAAACAGATTAATCAGTTTGAGCAATAGAGCAAAAGAGTATAAATTCTCTGATTCCAGCTTCTTAAATGTGAATATTTTCTGGTTTCTTTACTCCTCAATGACAGTAAACTGAATATCTTTGAGTTGCTGACAAAACAAGACATTTGAGGGTGTCATCTTGGGCTTTAGGAAACACTGATCTACATTTTTCACCATTTTCTGACATTTTATAGACCGAACAACTAATCGATAAATCAAGAAACTAATTGACAGATTAATCGAAAATGAAAATAATCGTTAGTTGCAGCCCTAATTATTATTAACTAACATGTAAGCTGCATTTAAATGTTGATGCTAATTTTAACTGCTTCATAAAATTCATACCTCTTTCTGTTCATCAGACATCTTGAGCTTGTCGTCAGATCGAACTGTAATTCTTCTCTTGAGACAACTGGAGCTTATCTTCAGATCGAACTGTAATTCTTCTCTTGAGACAACTGGAGCTTATCTTCAGATCGAACTGTAATTCTTCTCTTGAGACAACTGGTACTTGTCTTCTCTCTAATCTTATTCATGAAAGGAGTGATGATGTCACCACTGCTCTAATACATCACAGTGTTCCATCTGGTGATGTCACAATGCAGTGATGATGTCACCACTGCTTTAATACATCACAGTGTTCCATCTGGTGATGTCACGATGCAGTGATGATGTCACCACTGCTTTAACATATCAGTGTTCCATCTGGTGATGTCACGATGCAGTGATGATGTCACCACTGCTTTAACATATCACAGTGTTCCATCTGGTGATGTCACAATGCAGTGATGTCACCCCCCCACAAACACGTGCATACACACACACATGCACACACACACACACACTGCACACGCACACGCACACACACGCACACGCACACACACACACTTTACACTTTTATTTAAAAAAAAAAACCACTTTAAAATTATAGTTAATTAAACTTACTTAATAGTTATTTCACTGTTAACAAACATAAAAATGATAATTAAGAGTGTTTACTAAATATTAGTAATGCTATAATTTCTGTTATTTTATCAGTAGTTTGTGTAAGATGAAATAATGACTTTATAATTTCTAATATTGTATCATAGATGATAGCTGATTAGACTATAACTATTCCACTCTGATTACATTACCTAAGTATTTATTATCAGTTGCACATATTATAACATTTTATATACTAAATATTGGTTAGTGATTACCAAATGATTTTTAAACCTTTAAGAAATAGTTTGTAATACATCTATAAACTTTACATAGACAGACGGACCAAAAGCCAATTATTAACCATTGACCAAGTATTAATTATGTATCTAAATAATGTTTATAGATGCTTTAAAAAATTATTTATTTACCATTTAACAAGGTATTATAATCATCAGTTGCAACTAATAGTCATCCAAATCATTTTTTACAAACCAATCAACAAAGTGTTACAAATATCTATCTATGTAACGTTTATAGATGTTTTACAAACAATTTCTTTAAGGTCTACAAGTAATAACTTAATCACTTACAAATACTATAGAATGTTATACTGTGTGCAACAATAAACTGTTAAGATAACGTAATTATGATATTATATGATGATATCATCTATCTGAACAATGAGGTTCACAAGCAGTAAATGTTTTTTTTTCATAGCCTATA
This sequence comes from Sebastiscus tertius, assembly GCA_916701665.1. Taxonomy (NCBI): domain Eukaryota; kingdom Metazoa; phylum Chordata; class Actinopteri; order Perciformes; family Sebastidae; genus Sebastiscus; species Sebastiscus tertius. Next base: position 57,313 of record CAKAOH010037449.1, on the reverse strand, counting down.
TTTTTTATTCCATGTGCCAAAATTTATTTCAATGTTGCACTGAGAGGAAAACTCAGGGGAAACTTGGCCCATTTTAAAGCAAGAAATTCCAACCAAAAGCCCAGGTCCAGAAGTGTTATTCAGTGAGTAATCCATCATGCAAGTTCTGAGCAGTGACTGGAAAATATGTGATAACAATAAGTCATCATGTGCATGTGAGTGAGTTTTCACTAGGTGGCGACAAATCCTCATGTACAAACCATTCATCCACCAGATCTTGTGTAGTAGAACGTAGCATCTGCTCAAGCTGTCAACAAACACTGGACATATAGTGCCGGGTTTGGATGAATTCTTTGGTAAAAAGAAGTGTCACTTATTCTCAGGAAATGTAATATAGAGTGTAGAATATGCAATATTAAATTTGATTTTATTCTATGTCGTCTCCTATCTTCTTCCTCTTCTGTGCCTTGTTACCATCTTTCTGCATTTTAACTGCTTTCCATCCCGTATGTGCATTCTCCTACATTTGAGTCAAAACAACATGCATCTTTGTGCAACATTTTGGCAGCCTCATTCTGAAGAATTTCTTCTGCTGATGAGAGCAAACCAAAGTAGGAATTTCCTGCCATTTTGTTGCGTTCCTCCCCGCTTGAGATGGCATCAGCTTGGCTGCTGTCCTGGAGTCTGTGGGACAGATAACAGCAGGCATTGAACCTCTTTCAAATATCTGCGACTCCCGAGCATTGTTAAAAAAAATCTTGAACTGCTTGACCTCAGGCAATACTGAGTTTTAGCTGTGTGTGTCCATTCGTTATTTTCGTTAAAAGCTTATCTTGTTAAGGGACATGATTGCACATATAGTACTTTGCAATATGCATGTGTGCATGTTGAATTGTTAGTGCACATTTATGTTGCTACTGTGTGAAAATTGCTTTAACTTGAGTCTGTCAACCATGCAGAGTCAAGCAACACTCAGACATATGGGCTGCACTTCATCCATTAGTTGTCTCTGAATTGGCAGCATAGTTAAGGCTATTCTCCATGGTCCAATGCTGCGACGTGTGGCCTACAATCTCCCTGTGGGCCAGTAATTACTAAGGGGAGGTCGAGTGGAGGTGCACAGTTGTCTGGAAAAGACTTTAAAACACCTTCTGGACAAGATTGGCCCACAGCACCAGAGAGTAAACAGACTTCTGAAGACTTTACATCCCACGTGCACAGCTGTGTGTCTTTGTGTCATTTTGGGGAGAAAAGCAAAGTGTTGTGAAGCGGTGGAACTGTAGCGCCAACAGCGAAGGAGGTATCTGCTACTGCTTCAGGAGGAAAAGCATACCAGCTTCCCAGTGTCAGTCCATTCATGTGCTCTGAGGGAGCCACATTGGGCGGTGCTATCCCATGTAATGAGTGCATGGTGCAGACAAAATACAAGGCTTGTAATGATAACACCAAGATACTGCAGAAGCAGATGTACTCGACAGGATGTCCCATGTGAGAGTGATGAGCAGAAGTGAAACCGCTGAAGACGTGCTGCGGTGCATGAGGTGACGCTGAAATGTCACGCTATACCTGGCTTCAGAGTGAAATGAGACTCATTTTTTTACTGAGGGCATTTAAGGCTGAACTGAACAATTCAGGTCTTCTCTCAGAGATGTTGCCTCCATTTTCAGATACAAGATAAAACAGTTTAATGGCCTTTTCAAACTAATAATACCGACCTTGTTCTGAATGTAAAAAAAGGGTGCTATAGTTTGATTACTGTCATTCTTGTGATCTAATTCCAGCCAAAGTAGTTTCTCCATCAGTAAGAGGAAGAAGAAGGGGCTCCCTTTGATGAGGACATGACATAAAATTAAAATTAGGGCTGTCACAGTTAATGCGATAATAACACGTAAATGGTAATTGGACTTATATAGCGCTTTTCTAGTCTTCCAACCACTCAAAGCGCTTTACACTACATGTCAGCATTCACCCATTCACACACACTGATGGCAGAGGCTACTAAGGTGCCAACTTTGCCCATCAGGATCTTATCTAAATACTCATTCACACACCGATGGCTATGCCTTCGGGAGCAATTTGGGGTTTAGTGTCTTGCTCAAGGACACATCGACATGTGACCTGGAGCAGCTGGGGATCAAACCACCGCCCTTCCGATTGGTGGACAACCTGCTCTACCCTCGGAGCCACAGCCGCCCACGTGAACAGGAATTCGTTTTAACGCCACTAATTTCTTAAACGCATTAACGCAACTTGCAATTTTTTGGTTGGCTCAGTTTTAAAGCTAGAGTGAGGATATTGGCATCATATGAATGAAACTAGAAAAAACCTAAGGATTCCATTGGTACCAACCATGTCATACTAGCTTGTGACAAAGGAGGTTAAATAACGCTTCAAACTTACGCTAAATTTTGGCGAGGAAAAACTGGCATAGCCATTTTCAAAGGGGTCCCTTGACCTCTGACCTCAAGATATGTGAATCAAAATGGGTTTTGTGGGTACCCACGAGTCTCCCCTTTACAGACATGCCCACTTTATGATAATCACATGCAGTTGACAGCTGTTGTTGCCTTGCTTGAGTTTGCAAGTAAGTACCACAATAACGAATTCTGTACCAAAACATCTAAAAATAAAAATCTTATCAAATGAGGGCCTGCGGTCTGGGATCCACTGCCTTCAAATGTGACAGAAATGTAATATTTTGATTGGTGTTTTTGTCTGGTGTTATCTCCGTGCCGCAGCGTTCACATCTGATATCAAATGAATTCCTCTCTATCTCTCTGAGAGGTTTTGTTTCACTTCTTAAAACCACCGTTTGTCTGTTTTGGTCTAGACTTGATGGATTTTATGATTACACCAATGCGTCTGAATCTGATGAGTTACTCTGTACTCTTGTCTCTGACCTTTTCTCAACACATAACCCATATCCTTTTCTCCAACTATAATATAATCAAACTCTGCAGCCTCTCAACTCTTTCACTTATAAAATGTTTTGTCTGGAGACATGTTATTATTTCTGGTGTCTCTCCAGAGCTTCCTCTATTTCACTGTTGTATGTATGCATGTATGTATGTAGCTCTTTGCTCACTGGAACGGTACATTTCCAAAGTAAACTGTCAATGTTTGAGAGAAGACTTTCTCTTGTGTATGTTGCAGTTGGTTATAGTGCTCTTATACCAGATGTTGCAAGGAGATTTGGTAAAAATAGAAAGCATCCCCTGTTCTGTGAAACCCATCCAGCCTACAGGACAACTGGGACTGGAGCGAGAGGTCGAAAGAATTCCCTCCTCTGAGAATTTAATCCAGGATGATAAAAAAATAAGCCAAACCAAGGAGCTATAACTTTATATGCCTACTTATAAACCGCCTGAGCGATGAGAGACGTGGCTCTGACTGCTCTGACTGCGGCAGGTTTACTTCAATAGAGGGTAAAGAGAGAGCCTGAGAAATGCACAGTGCATTTTTCACAAGGTAATATAGAGGGAGTGGGGCTCGCTGGTAAAATCATCATGGCTGAAACAGGAGAAGACGTGTGGAAAGTATGAAGTTTTGAACACACGGAGGCAGAATCAGCACATTTTAAATGTCTAATATACAGAATTTCCTGAAAGCATTTTAGTATAACAAGTAATTATTACCTAATTTGAATTATACTGACATGTATGTTTTATTCTTATAGAAAGAAATCTGTCTGAAACCATTACTGCAAGACCATTATTCGTTGTTCTCGATGCAAGGCCAAGATGGAGAGAAACATATCATTATTTCAAGTGCAACAACATTACAGTCTCGCTGTGGACTTAAGGGAGGCCCAGAGCAAGGTCAAAGGTCACTCAGGTCGTGTCATGAGCGGGGATTTGGGCATCATATTTCATACATTTTCCCACAGTTGTTTGATATGTGGGATGCAGGGGTTATGGTTGCCTGCTGGACATGAGGCTTTACGTCAGCTGTAACCCTCGGGGGCCGCTGCGTGACCTGCCGGTTCTGCGTTCCACTGGTCCAGTCTGTATACAAAACCTCAGAGCTCCAGGAAGTAGCAAGGATTGTGTCATGGGAAATTTCCCCTGACTCAACCGCTCGAGGCATTCTTTCTCTCTGTTAGATTGGGGACATCCTGTTCCTGCTCTGCTCTCGGCCTTCGGGCTCTTGAGTCTCTAGGTCTGACCTGTATTTAGCTCACGGATGTCTTTTAGTCATGGCCTATAAGCTGGAGGTCAACGCCGGACAGTTCCAGTGTGTGTACGAACTCCCCCTGCAGCTGCGCCATCGCGGTGGCTTTTGTTTCGGTCGACAGGCACAAACGTATCTGAACTATGCATCGGAGGCTTGAGATCCAGCTGGTTAGATAACATACAGGAGAAAATTTAGACTGCGAAAGCTCAGATGAAATCGGCGGAGGTTTGCTGGGTCAAATCACCGGTCTGGCTGGGAAAATACAGTTGCAGACGCCTATGGTTGCACTGAGCAGCTTCATGTGAAGCATGGAAGAACATTAAACTAAAAATAAATATGAATATTGAGTGGCTGTATTTCTATTTAATATTTTGTCTTTATTGTGAAACTGTCCAACAGCACACATTCCAGTTATCTTTTCTTTCTTGGCTCTCTTCCTCTTTGCTCCAGGTGCGGCAGGCAGAGAATGCCAGGCACTCCATGCATCAGTACCTCACCTGTGATTGTGGTGAAATGGAGTGATGGGTGGTGTGTCAGGGCACGGCAAGTGACTCAACGATGCTGGTATTTACCCTTCATCGTGTAAAAACAGTTCTCGGCAGTAAATGCAGGCATGTTTTAGCACTTCATTCTCTCTCGGCACAGTTCTCACGCCAAACAGCCTCCTTTTCTCGCTCTCTCTCTCTCTCTTCACGGTCTCTCGCTCTCTTTTGGTCTGAATCATTTCTAAATAATGCTTCGCCGTGCACCTTCTTGCCTTCTGACAGACACTGATGAAATCAGAGGCGCAGTCCGCCCACCACCTGGTTACCCTCTGTTTACCGCTGAGTCTGGACACACTGTAACTAAGTGTGTAGGCATGAAGCATTGTGTTAGCATGCATGACAGTAAGTGGCGAGACTTCCTCTGCAGACATTCCCACAAACATAAACACCACACCTCACAAACATTGAAAAAAGAACCGCAAACATTTTCATTTTGCAGGCACACTTGCTTCTGTCTCTCTTTTTCTGAAGCTCTTTCCTGTGTGCAAATTCTGAGTAAACCCACTTCCTCTAGCTCTCAAATGCATACTGTTTACACGAAAGGAGATTAATGTGCTCTGCAGTTGAGATATGCGCCTGCATTGTTGCTGTTTTCTTTTGTTTTCTGCTGCTCGAGGATACCCCACCTATTTTATTAAGCGTGCATACGCATAAAAAGACAGTCTGACAATAGCTATCACCTTAGAAAATTACAAGAACACAACCAGGGCCGGCTTAAGGCAAAGGCCATATAGGCGGTCGCCGAAGACGCCACCTTCTGGGGGGCGTTGGTCGCCCTCTAAAATAAAAAAATTAATTTAAAAAGAAAAATGCCAGTTGGCGCCCTTCCTCATTTTTTGCATTGAGGTAACAAGTAATGAAAAAAATAAAAAAAGAGATAAAGAAAGTACACTTTTCACCCCTGTAACTCCCTTTCTCTCACTTTTTCATCTGTCAAGCAGCACTTAATTGTTAATAAAAGTGTAAAACTGACTACACGCTTTTAAGGCCCTTTCGACACGTATAAAGATATTTTATTTATTTAATTTTTTTTCCACACGACCTTCGTTTTACAAAATAGCTCCGTGTTATATTCCAGTCGCCGGATTAAGATCATGCTTTCTGTTGTTTTCAGTTTCGTTAGTATTTCCTGTTTTATTTTGGTATACACTCGAATCGATGTTTAATGTGTTCCCTGCTTTGGCCTCCTGTGACTGGAACAGTTTTCAAATGTAAAGTAGTATTTAGTCCGAGCAGCGCTAACAAAACGTTAAAAAGTTGGTAGTCCGCCATCTTTGTTATTGTTTCTGGTGCATGCTCATTACACAAAGCAACAATGGGCATGCACAAAATGGAGAAGGGACGTCATCTTTTCCCAAATGCTCCGTTTTACACATCCACACAGATAATAACCAGAGTTTTTAAAAATCTGCACTTTAGAAGGACCCAAAACGACGAGCCTAACAATATCATGGAGCAATTGTTTATTTATTTTATGATAAATACAGTTATTTATGAAAATAAAAATCTGTCTTAAAACCATTGTGCTGTCTGATGTGTGTTGTGGGTAACGGATTTCGCATAGAGCACCAAAAGGGCTGGAGCTGGCCCTGAACGCAACCCATTTTGCCATCCCAAACACCACAGTTGCATATTCACTGCCTTGACGTTCAGTTCCCATGGTGTGAAGAACACAATTACATAACCACATCTTACACCTGTGGCATGCAAACCTGCTAAATGCCTGTCACTCTTTTTCTCTAATGGACGCATGGCTGACGCATTCAGAGGATCATATATCCTCAACGCCCTTTGTCTTATGCTCTCAGCACAGGCTCAGCGTGTCCCACACTCCCACAGTTGAGAGCTAATCTGTGTTATTACCTCAACAAATACTCACACGCCTGACTAGAAAGAAATGTCACCTGTCTTCATTTCTAACATACCTGTTCTGGTTTGTCATTGGAGTTTTTTCAAACTCTGTGGCGTTCTCATTGGCTGATTCCTCCATGGTTTCTGTCATGCTGCAGTGAAACAGAGACAGCCTTGCACTGCAATAAAAGCTGAGATAAAACTCCACCTCGCCTTTCTCAAAGTGCTCGGAGTATCTGGGCGACATGTTTACTTTATGTGATGTTTGTTTTTCTGTTCCACTTCCTGCTGTAATTCATGTCAATTTCAATTAGCCTGTAGTTAGAAAGGCTGGTGAAATAAAGCAATTATCATGGCTAAAGGACATTTCTGTAGCAATAACGGTTGTCAATCGATTAAAGTATTTAATCACAATTAATCGCATGATTGTACATAGTTAATCGCACTAATCGTAAATTAATCATACATTTTTTCTTAAAGAGAGATTAGTCAAGTATTTAATACACTTATCAACATGGGAGTGGGCAGATGTGTTTGCTTTATGCAAATGTATGTGTATATTTATTATTAGAAATCAACTTACAACACAAAACAATGACAGATATTGTCCAGAAACCCTCACAGGTACTGCATTTAGCATGAAAAATATGCTCAAATCATAACATGGCAAACTGCAGCCCAACAGGCAACAACAGCTGTCAGTGTGTCAGTGTGCTGACTGGACTATGACTTGCCCCAAACTGCATGTGATGATCATAAAGTGGGCATGTCTGTAAAGGGGAGACTCGTGGGTACCCATAGAACGCTTTTTCATTCACATATCTTGAGGTCAGAGGTCAACGGACCCCTTTGAAAATGGCCATGACAGTTTTTCCTCGCCAAAATTTAGCGTAAGTTTGGAGCGTTACTCTATAGCTTTAGAACTGAGCCCGCTACACCTTAAAAACCGCAAGTTTTGTTAATGCATCAAAGAAATTAGTGGCGTTAAAATGAATTTGCATTGATATCGCGTTAACTCTGACAGCCCTAGCAATACGTCATTACTATGCACTGCTTAGTGTTTAGGTTGTTCAGAAGATTGCAGTTTATTCTGATGATGACGAGTCAGATCTCTGACTTTGATTCCTCTCTACTTGTTCTACTGTTACACTACGTATGTTGCTTTAAAATATTTTATTTACTTTGTTTTATCCCTTCTTTTTTTCTGGAGCTGGATGCTCGACATCTTGACTTCAACCTGGGTCTTTGAAGGCACCTCCTGGCTGTGTAACTTTTATACAAATTGAAATTTCCATGTAGTGTTTCTCGGTCCAGAAATTGAAATATGATGCTGATAATGTCGTGCGACATGCAAGAGCTAGGGTCAAATACCATAACTGCTTTTAAAAAAAATATCAAAGTAAAGATGAATAATATGTCTCTTAAAATCTAAAACACTTTTTGGCTCCCTTATCACCAGGGAGAGTTATTTATCATCACAGGCCTTTTTATTTGTATTTTAAATAAACAGTAGATTATGTAAATGTCTGAGCTAAGGATGCAGATACAAAACATTCTCAAGGAACATCTGGGTCTTATCGTTTCTCAACATCATTTCCATCACATAAAATGACCAAGACCAGGAGCCAAGTCCTTTTAGTGTGCTTCTCCTTACTGTAAACGCTGCTACGTGCTAATCACACATCACTCCCTTCATTTTATTGTACGTCTGTCTTCCTCCTCTTGTACTAATAATCTGTCCATGCCGTTTGACAGAGATAGAAGCGGTCACAGTGACATGCTGGCGAGTTTCTCAGTCACCCTTGTGGCAGTTGAATCTGTTTTATGAGATGACAGAGCAAAGGTCAGTAGAAGGCAGTGGGAGACGTGCTGCGCTGCATGATGCGCCGGGTAGAAGTCCTCCAACATGAACAGATCACTCGGCTGTATCTGAGGCGAAGATTTTTGCTGACAATTTATCATACTTAGTAATTATTACATAAGAGCTTTTTGGCCTATAATTTGGGTTTTAGAGAGGAGACTTTCTGTGGTGGCAGCAGATAACGTTAGCACGAGGAGCAGAGAAACCCATGATTATTAGCTGGTGGTTATATAAGATAGATTTTTCCGTGACTTCTCCAACCCAAGAAGTTTGAAAGTTGAATTCTGGGAGTGACGTTCATGGCAATCCGCGTGTTAATCGCGGGAAATGCCACAGCATGACAGACAAATATGGGAAATATACTGAGCTGATGGGCCAGTTTGACTCTCAGTAGCATTCCAGCTCCTATAGTTTCTGCTCATCACGCCGTTATGAACTCACCTTCACATTCCTTCTTTGTTTACGGCTCATTACAGGCGAGTTACAGACATTAGTGTGTCTGAAAGCATGTGATGATGCCTTCCACGCCCTTAAACTTAACAGTAAACTGAGACAATGCTGTCTGTTAACACCGTTGTTTGATCCTGACTTGTTCTTAAGTGTCCTATTGTAGAAAAAGCAGGTCTCTTTTTAAGGTATACGTTACAAAGAGAGTACAAGTTGTAACTAATGGCTCTATTAATGTTAACTAATACTTTTTTATAGACCACTTAACTTATGGGTAAGAGCTGCAGAGCCTCCAGTGGTGGAAGAAGTAGTCAGATAAGTAAAAGTACCAAAGATACTCCATTACAAGTAAAAGTTCTGCATTCAAAACCAGTACAGAAGTATTATCACAAGCAGCATTTTACCATTGTAGCTGCTCCAAGTGGAGCTAGTTTGACCCACTTAATATACAGGTTTAGGTAGTCTAATCCAGTGGTCACACGATACCTCTGAGGTTGTGTTATGACTAAGGGAAGAGAAAAAAAGAAAAACTGGTGGAACTGCCAACAAATCATAGACATCTGAAACTAAACAAGGGGACCCGACCACACGGAGATGTTTTGTAAGAGGTTGCAAGACAAAAAGGTTGCACGTCACTGGTTTAATCTTTAACAATGTGTTGTATTTTATAAGATTATTATATGCTTTTATGTGAAATTTGTGAAGCAACTAAATCTGATAAATGTAGTGGAGTAAAATGATGATTTTCCTCTGAAATGTAGTGCAGTAGAAGACAGTATGAAGCAGCAGAAAATCTACGTAAGTAGTACAAATTTAACAGGTAATTACACAAAGAGAAAGATTTACTGTAACTCTTCATCAGTGATTTACCAACATTTCTAAATGCAGACATGATAGCTTATTAGTAACTGAGTAAGTCATTATTAAAGGGTCATGAGTTTCTCAAGTTAAAAGTTAGAATAAGCCGTTAAGTTACAAATGTTAACAAAGACGGAGCAACTTATGGCTCGGACAAAAAAATTAAGAAACTCTACATTACCGTTGCATGCTGCAAATGTATGCAAATTATTATTATTATTATTATTATTATTATTCAGTTTTCCGTCTTTTGTTATGCATTCTATTATATTCCACCTTATTCTATATTTTTATTTTTAGCTAATTTTATCAAGTATTTTATCAAGTGTGTTTCTTTTTCCATCTTATTTTACATTAACTATGGCATTTTGTCCCTGTTTTTTATTTTCATCCTCTGTTTATTTTCCTTTATTGCCCTTTGTGCTGCATATCTTGTAAGAAACTTTGCTATACAAATAAAATACAGCTGATTATATCAGGATGTAAAACTTGCACTGACAAAACACAGTTTTTTTTTTCTCCCAGAAAATCCTTCAAAGATGACAAAGAGATGATTCTTAATAATTTTTTGGGAGATTGAGTGCATAAAAGCGATGAGAAAACACACTTTTGGGCCTCATCCTCGAGAGCTTTGAATTGATTTAATTCATGAATTGTCTTGGCCGTCTGAGTCTTACAGTCGACTCAGCCAGATCATATGACCGATCTGTCTCTGAGGTCTTTGATCAGCGCCTCGGATCGCATACTGCAGTGGACGTGTGCTGTTCTCATTAACGTTATACGTTCAGACAAAAGAAATGACATCAAAGGTGCTGGAAAAATAACACGAGAGAGATGTCAGACTAGATTTGGGTATTCTCTTTTGTATGGGATACTTTTTTGTTTCCAGTGTGTAAGATCATCTTTATATAACTTGTTATTGCTGCAAATGTGTCATCTTATCTATCTAATAAGAACCTTATTTTGACAGCTATTTTTGTAATCATAACATGTGATATGTCTTTGAGACTACTGCTGACACCAATAAAAAAAAAAAAGCAGGCCCTGAGGTTGTATATTTAAACAATAAAGAGATCTGTAGTCTCTTAATGATTCATCCCTCCTGGAGTCTGAATCTTTCCTCTGGCTTAACATCGATGTGGCAGCAGATTCCTTCGGCCCGGCCTTGCGTCAGCAGGGGGATTCCTCGAGATCCAGCATCTGGGTGCTGCATTCTTGCCGTCCCTACACATTGCCATCGAGACACAACAGCTCGACAGACGCTCCGGCTTCCTGTCCCTCCGCTGGAGTGAGGGGGTGTGAGAAACATGCCCACTGAGCTCAGAGTTATGGCCAGAGAGGCGAACGGTAGCGAAGAAGCAAACACAGCGGCGATGGTCCCCTCTCCAACTCGACTCAATAGACGAGGAAGAGAGACAAAGGGGCGATTCAGCGTCTGTTAACACAAGAGGCCCTGTCCATAATAAATACTAGGCTATGAATGAAGATAAAGATGTGAAGATCATAAACTCAACACATACACCGAACTCAGATCCTCAGACAAATCGTTGGGATTGATTATGTTAAAACCTAACAGATGGCGCTAACCCCTGACTTTATTTGTGGGATTTCAGGGTTTTGGAATTAGAGCAGGGCCTGTCTAGGGCGGCTGTCCCATCAAAGTGGGGACACGCCCTTAACGTGGCCACAGACATTGGGCTGGAGGGCGGCGAACTCAGTCTGAATTCCTACCAAAGTGTTTTATGTTCCCATTCACAAGCTGCAGATACCACTGGAAGCTGGACACCCTCCAACTCTTTGCATTTAAAGAGAAATCCATTTGACTTTTTTTTACACATTCTGCTGCCACCAGTTCAACATCACAGTACATGCACACTTAAAATCTCTCCCAGGGTTGTAAAACATGAGCGCAAAATGTTCACTTTCTAAATCTCCTTCCTGTGGAAAATTAGATTGTTGCAGAAAAAATGTTTGATTCATTGGTGTCTTTGGGTCACACGAGGGGTGTGATAAAGAAGGCAGCTTTAACACAGAGGCCTGAAGGGACGCATGAATAACTGGCTGTCGACGCGAGCTATAAGTCATAGCTGTGGGGTCCTCGAGTGCCAAGCTGGTGGAAACACACACACATATGAGTGCATACACTTAAGGTGTCTCCCTGGGAGGTCTCGTAAAGGTAAAAAAAGGACTAAAGAAAGTGGGAACGGAGTCTAAAGTTATGGGAGCGAGTGAGCAGCCGGATTTTCGTTTTGAGTTCATGAGGGTCTCGAGGCGTCTTCTGGATTTACTGAGGTCGAAGAAGTATTTGTTAGTGTGAATGAGAACAAAACACAGGAAAACAGTAGCAGGTTCCTGGGACACGGCCAGCGCTCAACGAAATTAATGATTTCCTCGGAAAAGAAAGGCGATGATCCAAACCCTCCTCATTATTATTTCACTTTTGCAGGAAGTAGAGAAAATAGATTAGGTTCAGTTCAGGTAAGGAAACACCTGTGGCATTTTTTGCCTTCTGTGTTAAAGTTGGTTTTCTAAATCTTTCATCCAATGTGTCCAATGGGGCCATGAAATTTGGTTTGGCTGAGCATGGTTCCCAGAGGATGATTCCTATATCCCAACTCATCACATATTTAGACGCTTTATCAGACCCCTCGGCGTCACTTTTCGGTCGCAGTAAAAACATGTCAAGTGAACAAAAACACTTGCTTAGGTTTAGGCAACAAAAACACTTAGTTAGGTTTTAGGGAAAAAAACAACATGGTTGAGCTTAAAATAATGTTTGTACAGTGAAAATGAGACTTAACGTTGGGAACACGGGACACAAACGATCAGCTGATCGTAACATGAAAGTGAAACTTAATGCACAGAAAGCCCTGTGTTGCTGGACCCATACTCCACCCCGCCCATCCACCCTATGTGTGTGGGGTTCTTTTGCGCTCTTTACGCTACGTCGCCACACTCCCGGAGCTCTTTCTCTGAGCGCTTAATGGGTTTAAATTGCAGTTAATTGAAAATGTTTCCTACGGGTGCTAAAGGGTGTCTTGTGCATTGGTATCACATGCCGATTGGGCGGGACAAAGCGTTGGTAACGGGCTGTATATTTTGTTGACCCCCTAACCTTCTACCACCACTGTTACTGTTAGGACACATTTCCTCCTGAAACGCTTTGGTCCAAACATTATGGGTAGATTTCCATGGAATTTGCTGTATTTATCTTTTATTCTCAGAGGATGATTCAGAGTGATTTTGGTGACCAGTGCACATTTCCTCTAGTGCTACTAAGAGACCAAACTCTCTTCTTATAAACAATAAACATCATAATCTGATGGGCATATTGCCATGAAATTTATTCAACACATTCATCCGCCCCAGACGTTTTGTATTTTAGACAGTTAATGAATGTTTTTTATAAATCCTTTTGAATTGAATCACCCAAATGGCATTCCCTCTATCACCAAAAAATGTTCTATTTATTTAGCCTGAATTTTTTTAGCATGATTGTTGGTTTGCTGATGGTTCATGTGAGGGTCACCAGGCCAGGTTGGTTTATTACCTCTGAGGAGGGGCAGCTGTGGAGCCTGATTGTCTATTGATAGTCTATATCTACTCCTGGTTTCAGTGTTCAGATGCTGACTTACTGTCTCATTGTGAGAGCGTCATTCTGTTGTAGAGGTGTGTGTATCAACAGAAGTTACCACGTGAACCTATCGGCATGATTTGCTCACCGTTTTCTGTTTGCTCTTCGAGCTTTGACCTGGCACTGCTGCTGTGTCTTTCTCTTTAGTCAACTTGGCTCCGTTTCCAGAGAGTTTATCCTCCATCAGCTGCTCAGCAGTGGTGTTTTAGTCCACTAATCTAAATATCTTAGTGAGGGTAGGAAGTCTTTCTTTTTTAGTCTAATGTTTCCCCTATCCCCTTCAGTCGCTTACGATATTTGTGGTTACCCTTCTGGGGCTAACTTTAAGTTTCCCCATGTCCACAATTGCATCCCACTCCCCGTTACCCTGACGATTCAGTCCAACTCAGATGAGGAGACTGATACCGCTCATATCTGTCAGTTAAATATAAGACTAAAGCCAGCAGTCTGTTAGCTTAGCTTAGCACAATGTATACCTCTATATTGGGCTTTCTTGTCCTCCACCTTTTTTCTCCATTTTCTTCCTTGCACACCCGAAGGCTTGGACTTTTTCATTATGAAGAAATACAATGTGAAAATACTAGATGTCTGCGCCTCTTGACATCTATCCTTCTATCGATCTTACGTCCCGACCCTCACTCGGGCTGTTGTGATGTGCTTGGCACAGTTTGCCCCCCAGCCTGGGCCCCCAGTGTGAACAGCCACAGTGTGACGTTCAAGTGCGTTTGGGAAGATAAAAAAGAGTGAGAAAGAGAGTTAAAGGGGTGAAAAGTGTATTTCTTTCATTATTTATTTGTTCTTTTGTTACCTCAATGCAGAAAGTGAGTAAGGACGCCCACCGACATTTAAAATGATGTAGTGGCGCCCTAGTTGACCGCCTATATGGCCTATGCCTTAAGCCGGCCCTGCAAATGGTAACGAAAATCCAGTATAGTATAAAGTAAATTATAAAGATGACAATTAGTAGTTTTATGTGCTATGAGTGACTATTTCTTGGCTCTGAGCAGTTGCCAGGCAACCAGTGGAGACTCCAGGAAGTTACTGGAGTTATTTTTTCTAGCTGTTCCCCACTGTTTCCAGTATTTGTGCTAAGCTAAGCTGACGGCTACTGGCTCTCACAGATGTGAGAGCTGCATAATCCTCCTATCTATCTCTCTGACAGAAAGCAGAAAAACGCATGTTGAACTATTCTTTGAAGCACAAAAACAAAAGATTTGTTCAGGCATTACGTGGTGCACCTGTTCACGGTATGAATAAAAGAGACGCCATGAAGTGTGACAGTTGCAGCAAAAGAAAAAGGTTATCCCCTTTGTCTGACCTTTGACCCAAACCTCCCCTCACCTCATTCCTCATGCGAGTCACAAAGGGCCACACAGTGACAGAGCAAGCTGCCCGTTGATTAAATGTGGTCAAACACAAAACACCAACGCAAACATACACAGGAAATCACAAATCACACGCACAAAACTCTGGCTCCAGAGTGAACTGGTAGAAGAAGCATTCATTAATACACAGTTGAGTACTGGGATGTCTCATGGAAACCTGTGACCTTTAAGCTCATGAGGCCTACTGTACCGTGTAAGTTTTACCTCACAAAATCTTGACCGTTGTATTTTTTTATGAGGCCTGTTATGATTTTTCACCTCATTTTAAGTTGAGACCTTCCCATAAACCCCAAACCACAAAGCTGTCCCCGATGTCCGTGTGGTGGGATGGATATAAGGCCGAGGTTGGCCTCTTTAAAGATCTTTTTGGCTATGGTCTAAAGCAAACTCCTCCTCCCACACACACATTTATTTTAGTGGGAAAAAAAAAATCTCTTCATAATATTTGAAGTTCTGAAACTCTGAAGCCAGTTGTGTTTGTTAATAGTTTTGTTTCACATTAAATAGTTTGACTTATTTCTGC
Source organism: Sebastiscus tertius (assembly GCA_916701665.1). NCBI lineage: Eukaryota > Metazoa > Chordata > Actinopteri > Perciformes > Sebastidae > Sebastiscus > Sebastiscus tertius. Next base: position 42,057 of record CAKAOH010037449.1, on the reverse strand, counting down.
GCTTGTGGTCAGAGGAAGGTAAAAGCTGGCATGGTGCTGCTGATGGAAAGTGTGTGTGTGTGCGTGTGTAGCTTGTTGCACCGTCACCACGGCTACGCAAACAAACAGAGAACCCAAGCAGCACGCTTCAGCAGGTAGTCATTAGTAGCAAGTCGACCTTTGACCCCTGCCATGCCTCAGATGACATATGGTCGCGTCTACCTGCTGTTACCGGAGTCACTGGGCTGTGTTACCCAGTGTGATGTAAATGCGGTGAGCTGCAGCACCAGTTTGTTGTTTCATGTAGACCAGCAGATACTCAACTCGCTTTGCTCTGGGGGCCACTTTTGCAAAATGACAGGAGGCCAGTTAATAAACAAACATTAAACTGTCGGGGGCTTCGGGGGATCCTATTTTTAAGTGCAAAACATGATTTTTCAAGTAGCAGGAGTACAGCTTGTACTTATAATCTATCAACATTTTTTTCCCAGAGGTATCGTGTGTCTGTCTTCTCCAATGGGTGAATATTTCCTTTCATGAAACAAACCCAAAAGATAATCAGGAAATTCCCTTGGCAAGAGCCTGCCACAACAAATAGAAGAGAAATGTGTGTGTGTGTGTGTTCAAGTGTTTTCTGTTGTCTTCATTCCCTCTTTCAATTTGTCTTTTTGATTGTTGACTTTTTTTCCTCGCTGGTATTTCTGTCTGCTAGACTAACGCTGTTTAATACTTACCATCCCACCTCCTCCTACCTCCCATGCTCAGCTGCCAATTAAAATACATTTTTTCCATTTCTCTCCTGAGTCAGACATTCCAGATGGATTTCTCTGCTTCCCCATTTCCTCCGTTTCATTCTCTCATCCTTCTTCTACCCACTGGCATGTCTTCTTCTATTACCCGCTCCTTCACATGTGTGCCCTTTACAGTATATCTTTCCTACCCTTGCTGGTTTTAGGTTTATCCGACCATCTCAGAAAGGAGTGAAAAGCCAAAACTCCCTCTGTCATTTTTATCTGGGATTGCTGGGACATTGTGTTTATTACAGTCAGAGAGCAATTGCTTTTTCTTTTTTTTTTTTTTACAACTTTATTTTCCCATGTCATCAAGGCCCAACTGAGACAACAGTAATTTGTTTTGGCAACCAACCCACACAGATAAGCTCTTGATGGATGGCCGCGTGTGCAGGACTGTGCTGCCATGTATTTTTCATCTGGTCTAAGACGGTGTCAGCTTTTAAAATTCCAACAAAAGTTGTGTTTAATCCCATCAGATATTATCTGAATAATGCCGGCATTGTGTAGGCATAAAGCAAGTACAGTGAATTGAGCTGTGAAAGGCTTAATGTTGCCTGCTGTTGGATTAATGAGACAATGATGTGGCTGTGCGGGGGGATGGAGACCGGAGACAGAAGCAACAGCTGAGAAAGCCCTTTCAGTTTCTAAGTTGGTCTGTCTGTCTTTCTGTCTGGTTAAGCCTGGCTGCATCTGTTAATGCCCACACCCCAACTGCATTTACTGTAGGGTGGTGTAACATCTAAATCTGCATGGAGCTATTTTGGCCAATCTAGACACGCTTTGATGTGCTGTTTGGAGAGTTGCTGCCTGTGTAGTCATTGAGACAGAGACAAGAATCAATCAAAACACTGTTAAAAGCTCCCTGCAAGTTTCATTGTGCAAAGTTTTCAATCTAACAGAGATCTTGGTTGGGTATCATCAAATCACCATCACAAAGCAGAACAAACAATACACAGTATAGACACAAACACATTCATCACTCAGGATGATTGAGAGTCGAATCTACTGTCAAGTTGACCCAATCAGAGCAGAGCTGCACGACGCTGTCTGATACTCGCTCATGGGTGACAGAGCATGCCTCTATGAAAAGTAAACTAGAAACACTGATATTATTCAAGCATATATTAAATATAACATAAAAAACTGTGGCAAATATATATCATAAATCACTAGGGCTGTCAATCGGTTAAAATATTTAATCGCGATTAATCGCATGATGGTCCATGATTAATCACAAATGAATTGCAAATGTTTTATCTGTTCAAAATGTACCTTAAATGGAGATTTGTCAAGTATTTAATATTCTTATCAACATGAGAATGGACAAATATATTGCTTAATGCAAATGTATGTATATATTTATTATTGGAAATCAATTATCAACACAAAGAAATGACAAATATTGTCCAGAAACCCTCACAGGTACTGCATTTAACATAGAAAAATATGCTCAAATCATAACATGTCAAACTCAAGCCCAACAGGCAACAACAGCTGTCAGTGTGTCAGTTTGCTGACTTGACTATGATTTGCCCCAAACTGCATGTGATTATCATAAAGTGGGCATGTCTGTAAAGGGGAGACTCGTGGGTACCCAGAGAACCCATTTTCATTCACATATCTTGAGGTCAGAGGTCAAGGGACCCCTTTGAAAATGGCCATGCCAGTTTTTCCTCGCCAAAATTTAGCGTAACTTTGGAGTCTTATTCTTATTATGCGCGACAAGCTAGCATGACATGGTTGGTACCAATGGATTCCTTAGGGTCTTTATAGTTTCATATGAAACCAGTATCTTCACTCAAGCTTTAAAACGGAGCGAAGTAATGCGTTAAAGAAATTAGTGGCGTTAAAACAAATTTGCGTTCAGCACTACTTAATACAACAAATAAGATGAGGAGGAAAATTTATATCATAAATAACAAAAATCATCCAAAAACTGTCATGAAAACTACTAAATATATAGAAAAAGTAGAAAACAGTGATATATTACTCAAGTTTTTTAGGACTACAGTCAGGTTCAGCCTAACAGTTGGCCTGAATTTGTATTGATACATACAACACAAACAAAATAAAATGAAAAGGAAGGTTGCATCAGGAGAAATACATTTCATCTAGACAAAGCTCAACAACATGCTGCCTTTATTCTCTACTTTGTTGGGACAGATGAAAACAAGATCTAACACCTTTTATCCTATGAGAACACACAGTGCTGCATGGCTCTATTGCACAAGTCTTATTCATCCGCCTGTGCTGAGCATGTTTATTTAAACTGTGTTTTCTTCTCCTCTTGCCTGGAGGAAATAAGCACTTCACCACAATCACTGCCTTTACATGCAAACAATGTCTAGCAGACGTGTGAGCACAGCTGTAGTTATGAATTCCTCCGGTCTGGGAGGTCATGTTGCCAAAAAAACGAGGCAGGATGTGGCAAAACGGCTCCTCTCTGCTGCCTCTCTACCTGAGAGCTTCATCTTTTCTCTGTCTCATACCGTTCTTCCTGTGCTGCTGCTGCTTTGCACCAACCCACCAACCCACACAGTGTGAGCCTGAAGAAAACAAATCAGTTGCTGCAACCAGGGGAAAGAAATCTGTACAAAAAAAATCATATTTGTGGGCAAAAAAAAGATGTTAAGTTCACACTCAAGCTTTCCACTGCAATCAGCCGGTCTGCAATTCAAGTGTTCCCAACGCTCTACTTTGTCTTCCCTCAGTCTTTCCCCCATCTCATTTATCCTGGACATCATGTCACTTTTTCCCCCATTGGCTTTTCTGGTCAGGAGAGATGAACCAAAACCAGCTGTTCAAATTTGATTAACACCCAGAAGTTGTTGCCCCTTTCAAAATATTCACACACTGAAGGTGGCTGACCTCGCTCCCGTTGCTGATTGTAGCACCCCGTGGTGTAAAACATGGCTGTTGTTTTTAGCTGCTGTAACAGATTGTGCAATCAGTGGTGTATATCTGTGTACGCCTGGAGGGATGCATTTGACAAATGAGGCTCCTCTGAGATCGAGAGGAGTTGAAAAACATGTCGACTTGTAGACATGTAGAGGCATCAGGATGCAGGAACAGACACTTTGATATAGTTAAGGGTTAGGGTTATTTGTAAATGCATGAACAGTTTTAAAATAATAATTAGGGCTGTGTATTGGCAAGAATCTGGCGATACGATACGTATCATTGTACAGGGGTAACGATTCAATATATTGCGATGAATTGCGATTTTTTCAAATCTAATTTTAGTAAAATTGTAAAGACACACCACCACATGTATAAAATCTGAGTAAAAAAAGTCATTAGCCCATGTGAGATAGCTTCTATTGGGATTAACATCATCACACATGAATACAATTGGCTCATTGGATCCACAACAGTCTCAGCTTTATAGTCAAACCTACTTTCCAAGACTGTTTAGGGACCCCAGTATGCAGAAATATTCATATACACCTTTTTAGAATAGTGGAAAGTAACACATTTATACTGCATACTGCATTTTCATTCACATATCTTGAGGTCAGAGGTCAAAGGAACCCTTTGAAAAATGGCCATGGCAGTTTTTCCTTGCCAAAATTTAGCGTAACTTTGCAGCGTTATTTAGCGTTCTTCACGACATACAAAAAACTGAGCCCGCCACAACCTCCGAAAGACAGAATAGTGTCCAGGTCCGTCGGTGGGCGGTCAGATTTTTAAGACATCCTCTTTTTCATTTTACCACAGTTTAGTTAATCAAGTTGAAATTACAGCCTTCAATCCAATGAAATGAACCGATAAATGGAGACGATTCAGCTGCACATACAGGAACATTATGTTTATTCCCAAACATTATAAGTAACCATTGACTAAACATCATGGGTGGCTGTTCCATCACAAGCTCTGACTCTAAAGCTAACTTCACATCATAAAATAATGCGATTACTGACTGAAATCCAATTTGAGGATCCTAAGCGAGGCCACACACCGCTTCCCCTCCTCTGCCAAGTGTTGTCTTTAGATTACAAACAAGGCAATGAGATCTCCAGCCTATTCTGATGTCTTATTTTTATCCCTCCTTCAGTGTTTTTCTCTGTTGCCAAAAGGCTTAGGAACTTATCTTTTAATACGAGCGTCAGCCCTGCACGTCATCCTGCAGTCCTGAGGTGAATAACTTCCAGCACCAGTGTGTCGGGAACCCACTGATCCTCCCCAGTCAGGCCACAGAGGACATGTTTGTCCCTTTTGTTAACCACAGCAGTTGATGTGGCAGAAATACCAACAGGGACGAGAGAAGGGGTTAAGACGTGGGTGGTGGCGTGTTAAGCATTTAAATCAACCGGAGCTGTTTAGTTTTATGAGGTGCCAGACCTTTGCCGCTCCATTCAGACATCTTTACACTGAGGTCACCGCAAACAGATTAGAGATCACACCAGTGTGTGACCTGTAGGGTCACCACCATTACACCACTGCACGAATGATTTATAGAGTTAATGAAAGCATGACATCATGTGTAACATCGCCCTACTGATCAGCCTTCCCTAACCCTGTAAGTGGTAACATGCACGCTATCTACGCAAGCAAATTAGGGTCCGCTAGTGCAGAGATGTGGAGCATCAGATGCTTGTTAATTACAAATTGCACAACGTAAAGAAAGCAGGGAACACTTATCGACTGAGGTGAGATTACCAAGTAGCCCTCCCGAGTCTCAACCCATTCATTATATGGAATCCTCTTTCTGCATAAACAATGGTTTACAACTAAGAACCATAAACAGAGAGTTTAGGACAGCTTGCAATCGTGCTCCGTAAGGATTCGGCATTTTGCAATGTTGCAGATGTAGAGGCAAATTTCCTAAGAAAGTTTGACGGCTTTTTCATTCTCACGACATGTTGATTTGTTTGCTGTAAACTACTGTCGGCAGCCATCAGGTGTTCTCATTCAGAGATTGAGCTAAACAAGGGAAACCGGTGAAAGAAGGCAACGAAAGAGACTCAAAACCATTTTATCAGTGAGAGCTACATCGTCTAACAAGGACACAATCAGGCCCTGTTCAGACCTGGTATTAACATGCGTCCTGGGTGATCCGATCACAGGCGGACAGTTGTAAGTACAGATGTGAACGCACTCGAGACGCATTGAGGACGCATTGAGATTAGATTTTTCAGACCACATTCAGAGGCGGTCTGGGCCACATGTGACCACACACAAAGTGCATTATTATCATACTGTCAGAGATGTGTCGTGTTTTTGTTCCGGTGCTTTGCACGGAGCTGATACCTGCCTGCCAGCTCGCTCTCTCTCTCTCCTCCCCAGCTCTCTGAAGCTCTGTACCCCACTGTTGCCTGGAAAAGGCAGAGGTGTCGGCGGTATGGAGGTCCAGGGGGTCCCGCCCGTACAATAATCTTTTATCTTGATGTTAATAAAACCTGAAATCACGAATATGTAGACTATAACGACTGACATTTATGTAATATTACGTCACAACATCTGCTGTATTAGCTGTGTGTTTACTCCGTGTTTATCGCATACAGAGCTGGGAAGTGAGATCCGATCACAAGTGGTCACATGTGGAGACGCATCCTAATGGAGGTGTGAACAGACGTACTTAGAGCTGTCCACTTGTTATTATTTCCCTTCCTCCGTTCATGTGAATGAGACCCAGACCGAGGCTGGAGCGAGGGCTGATAGGCGGAGTTAAAGGAAACGCTACTGCGCCAGCTCTATGGGCCCAATGGATGCGGAAGATCGCCAGAGTAATTTATCACTCGCCAATCGAGCCATTTTGGCTTCATGCGCCACTGATCAACTCTCATGGGAATGAACGGGAGCCTCCAACGCTGTACCCAGTTCTCTTTAATATATCCATGGTGACGGATGATGTTATACTTCCTCAATCAAACCTCCTCCATGCTATAAGCGAGGGGTGGAAACGGGTCATTGTGTTCCTTCAAACAGAAAGGAAAAGTCTGGGATGTTATCAGAGTAGGACATCTTAACATAACTGCACACGGGCCTCCAAGCAGCCTCATAAAGGAACAGCAGCACATTTAACAGCACGGTGTCACAAAGTCATGGAGAAAAAAAAGCACTTACATAATGAGACCCCCCTCTCCTCCACACTCCCTCTTTTTACACACCCAAAGGCGACAAAAACAAGAGGAGAGAAAGGACATCTTTGAAAATGTGGACAAAAGACTGTCTGTCTCTCCAACACGTACACCTAAGGGAGTCATAAGAGAGCTTAATAGTGTACACGCCGGCTTGCTTTTGTCCCTCCACCCGCAACCTTTTACTTCCCCTGGCTCTTCAGCAGCTCTTTTACAAAGAGCTAATGAACGTCTCTGCACTTCACTTTATCACCTTGTACCCTAGAGCCATCAACTCTTACATCAACCAGATCCATATCTTGGACACTGTTTTGGACGTGACCCAGAGAGAGCTGACCCAGTCATGACAAGGCCTATTTGTTCCAGTGGCTCGGAGAGTGTTTGCGTTCCCCAGGTCACGGCTGAACTTCTCATATTTATGTTAGCTAAACGGCAGGCTGGCGGGCTAATTCGCTGGTATGTGTTTTCATTAGGTCTCTGGGGCCGGGTAGAGCTCCCTCGCGTACGTGGCTCCCCTGAACTCTGACCCCGGCTTTAATGGGAAGGCTGGCAGAGAAAGAGGGTCAAGGCTTCAGAGTGGGCTCACTCAGACTTAAGGTAACAATTTGAGGAGGCATACGCAGGTTATGTAACCTTGTCGCTGGACACTAATGACTCGGTAGGGCCGGAGGAATGTCCGCTCTCAATAGGTCTCTTTTACATCAGTTGCTGTTTGCGGCAACAAAATTAGCTTTGGTATGGTGAGATTGGACAAATCCTGCTCTGTGCGCAAGATAACAGCTATGTAGGGCATGTGACAGGCAATGTGCTCAGCCATAAAAGCAGTACAGAGGGACCTGTCATCCTGTCATCCCATCCCTTCCCTCGAGGCAGCACTCATGTCCTTATTTAGGAACATGATGTATACAGGCTGGTATCTCCCTTCTTCAGGAAAACGATGTGCTGAACCAATAAGTTAACCATCTATAAAGCTTTTTAAATAACTGACAAGTCATTTGTTCGATTCATTCATTCAACCTTTATTTAAATCTCGAGGAATCATTTAGGGCATGCCCTCATTTTCAATGATGAAATCGAGAGTACAATAAAATAGAATAAATACACACAAGATCATCATTAATGAAGTACAAGAAGCAATCAGCCAGACAACACTGTTAAAAACAGTTACATTCAAGAGCAGAATAGTTTGTATTCATGGCTTTAATGTCACGATAACACTTCATTTTACAGGTCCGCAAACTTCATGGTAAATAGGTGATAACTAGCGATATTAAGTTTGAAATTTGAAATTTCTTTGGAATTACTGCCAAATTACCCCAATATTTACCAAAAAGGTACAATTGCGTTTTAATTTGAACGTGTTTCGTAAACTGTTCCAAGTTTTTGCAGCACAAACACCAAAAAAATATAGTTTCCCCAAATTTAGTGTTTGCACGTGGGACTTTTGTCAGTCGCTTGAACGAGTCGAATAATGACTATAGGACCAATTTAATATGGACATGATGTATGACGGCAAGTTGCCAGTAAGGGCTTTATAAATAAATATCACGTCTTACTGTTAGAGAGTTGTAGGTAAGACTGCTCTTCTCCTACACACTGTTCCTTTAATAAAAGCGTGATTTTTCAGTTGCACTTTTAGGTACTTGCCCAAAGTATATCAAATTTCAAGACTTGTGACCAATCAGAACAAATATTGTGGCATCTTTTCTTATTGTACTAAATTTAGTCTTTGTGCACAAATAGTTTGCAAATTAAAAAGGATTTTAGGAGGTTTAAGTCAGACAAAACAGGAAATTTGAAGGCATCTTATTGACTAAATGTCTAATTTAAAACAATGAATATAATTGTTAGTTGTCACCGTAGATGGTAATGGCTGACATCCAGCAGGAGTTTGGCTTCTTGGCCGACTGCTGCAGGGTGCAACAATGCTTCTGAGGGAAGCAAACGTCTCACGCGGTCTCATATGGTCTCCTTTACACGAGGCGTAAACTGAGGCAGAAAACCACAGCTTCCACCAGCAGCTCCTTTATCGTCTGGGATTGACTCTCAGCAGTGTGTGTGTGTGTGTGTGTGCTGCTCTGTTTGCTCAGGGTCAGCCCAGGCCTTGGTCTTTCTAACAGCTTCACAGTTTCACAGTTTTAGCATCAGCAAGCCTCTGGAGCTTAGGTGACACATTTCCTGTGGAGTCCAGGTCATCGCCAGCTCCGCAGGCCAAACATACCAATCACTTTTCCCCATTGGCTTGTCCTCTATCCAAACAGAGTGACCTGTGGTGGTGTGGTTTCTATTTCAAACTTAATCACCTCTACATGATCACCACCGGACTCTCCCTGCGAAGCCTTCCCAGTGTCACACATGCTGGTGAGTTTGTGTAACGGGATGTTTTGAATTCTTCTTCAATGACACTCAGGTTCAATGGGCCGACAAACAGCTCTCTCCTGCAGATAAGAAAATTAAAAGCTGCGCGGAAAGCTCTCGTACCCTGAGGGCACCTTGACACTCATGACCGAGCAGGAGTGTGAGAAAAAGCCTCACCTGCAGTTCAGCCAAGCCCAGGTACAAGCAGCACAAAAACACATACCAGCAATGACAAACATGCCTGAAATGTTTTTGAGCGTTACGTGTTTTTGTTTGAGTAGGAACATACTGGTTTGCCTTTGTTTCTCATAGGAGTACATTTGGGGGTTGGTTGGTACATGGGGATAGAAGTAAGACGGAAAAGGGTTAAAGAGGACACTATTTCCCAATGTTTTTGTGTCTGACTGACAACAATTTTTGAAATTGAGCTGCGAGGGCAATTGCGCAATGTCAATGTAACGTGATGTTCACTAAAAGTGCTTGTTTTTGCCACTGACAGACTCAGATTGTGTCCGACAACATTATGGAAAGAACCCCACAGAGAACTAAAACGGTCTGTTTGTCCCACTCAAGGAGAAGTTTTGTTGTGAAATCTGAATATCCATATACACTCTGGCTCAAATAAATCGAATTCAGAAACCTCAACCACATTGTCAAATTATCTAAATATTCAGCCATGGCATTGAAAATCTTTTAGATAACACTAAGCTACACTTTCTGTATTCCAGCACAACAAACTCTGCCCGGCTGGCACTCACGTTTCCACCATGGATGTATTCCACTATTCCACCGTTGTCTTCCGGCTACACGTCACCTCACCAGATTTCAGAACGAGACTTGAGCGAGACTCTTTAATGTCAGACACTTATAGTGACAATCAGAGCCTGTCATGGCAAAAACAAGCACTTTTAGTGGACGTAAATGACGGTGCCAGCTTGCTCCAATAGCACCATGTTACAGCCTGTGAGCAGCTGCCGTCTACAGCGCTCTCCCTCAACACTGGACCAGTTTCAGAAATTGTTGTTAGTCACTTAGACACAAAAACATGGGGAAATAGGGTCCAGGTTGAAAAATACCAAAGTTACCCTTTAATAAAGTACAGTCAGTGTTGAGATGAAGGGGATTTAACTTTTTCTGATCAAGGTATTAAGAGCATGTTGACTATTGCTACACTGCTATTGCTATTTTTATGCTGCTTGTAATGTCTGCACTTGTTGTCTTTTCTTGTCTTGCTGTGTGATGTTTATCTTGTGGTGTGTTAGGTGTTACATTAAAGGAGCACACTGGAAATAAGGTATTTTTATCCTCAGTCAGTTTTTCTTTCAAATCTTTTTTATTGTTTTTTTTATAGACCGAGCAAAAGTTAACAAATGTAGAACATAACACATTGTCAATAACATGAAATAAAAAAACAGAAAAAGGGACCCCCCACCCCCCAAATTAAATTAAACTAAGTAAGAAAAGTAAGTAACTAGAAAAATTGAATCAAATAAGAGAGAAAAAGTATATGAAATCAGATAATTGACTTAGCAAGAAATAAAAATAAAATAAATAAATAAAAAAAAATAAGTACAAAAAAATGGAATAAATAAAATAAAAAAATAAAAAAAATGAAATGGGGAAATAAAGAGGGTCGTAGGAAAGGTGTAGTGAAGATCCTCACTCCTTGGTGATTTTTAACTTATGTAATGACTGCAATACAGTGTTTTTCTAATCATCAAATAAATTCAATCAATTAATTTATCAATGAATGAATGAATCAATCAATCACTCAAGTAGTTTGACCTCCTTTCTATCGTTTTTATGTCATGTTTAATCATTCCCATGATTAAATTAGTCTAAAGTCATCATGAGAACTAATCAATTGAAACTGATCAAAGTTTATGTTTGTGTACCTGAGATAAGCTCCTGCCTGTCACCTGAACGCACCACAGACCAGCTGACTTGCGCCTCCTCTGCAGCTCATTCATTGGCCCCCAGTGCGCAGCGTCATCGCAGGAGGAGTTTATTGTCAGGAATGTGTAGTAGCACTCAAACTAATTCACCACACCGACTGTGAGCCACAGGGCATCATCATCCTTCTTGTTTGGGAACGCGCGTCTACTGGATTATTATCTGCCTATTTGTGCTTTGACTCTAGCTGCTCTTTTTATCATGACAGTTTTAACTTGAGACAAAATCATCTTTTGTGTGTGTTTTTTTTTGGTGGAAGAAGATTGTTTTTCAAACTCAAGCTTCAAACTTCAATGCCAGGTCCTGCAAAGATGAGCAAAAACGGAATGGTGACTAAAATCCACACGAGGATAAGAAGCGACCCTTTCACAGCCAATTACGAGCTGGTGGGCAGAGAGCTGGGCAGGTGAGCGGCTTGTGTTGTTGTTTCATTGATGCAAATAATCTAATCCTCGTGTGCTGACTTTTGCTCGTGCACTGCTGGCGGAATGTGCAACAATATCTTGATGATCTTATGCAAATCTGCTAATCTCATTAGAGTTGCTCTCCGCACGTGCCAAGCGCGTTAATTGGATGGAAAGACGCAAGATGGAGACGCGTAATTGGCACGCGTAATGGTAACGCGTCTTTGTGTGGAAGTTTGTGAAAAGCTTTAGGACTTTGTGATTATTTAGATTAATAGTAATGAGTTGTGTGAAGCTGCTGGAGCTTATAAAGCACTGTGAGTTGAGGAGGAGATTTAAACTTTAACGTTTGCACTCACTGTTCTTAGCCTATATATGTCTGACATCTAAGGGGTGAAAGCATATTTTATTCTGGGATTTGCCAGATCCTGTGTTCCTGTTTCTGTCCATGCTTACTCCCGTGGTCTACTAGATCCTTTATGTGGTGGAAAACGTCCTTAAATAGAATAGAAAGCTTTATTGTCATTGTATTAAATACAACAAGATTCACATTTGCCATTTCTGGTCAGTGCTTTAAAACTTGACAAGACTAAATGAGGCAGATAAAACATATAATAGGTAAAACACACTCAATTATAAAGCAAATAAAACAGGTAAAGTAGATGTAATAAATAAATATAAACAGAAGTGTTACACTAGAGGTATAAAATATACAAATAGATGTAATGTAAACAGGTAATTGCACTTGTAAAATAGGTAGAGTAGATGTAATAAATAGATAAATGTGGACAAAGGTAGTTGCACTTGAGGTGTATATTGCATCAAGGATATATTGCACAGACAAATGTATTTACATTCAGTGTGTTAATATTGCACAGATTTAGTGTTTGTTCAATGTCCGTTTAATGCCATGAGCAGCATTAGTTTGGAGTCATAATGTGTCACAGTAGAGATCACAGTTGGTAAAGTGTCAAGATATATACCAAGGAACAGTATATGAAAACACAAAGTGAACCCTACGAGACATTTTCTATTTATTTTTTATATATGTGTATCAGAACTGCTCACAGACCTGTTTCCCCAGCATGCCATCTACCATCAGCCACTTTCTGTCTTTCTTCAGCCCAAATACATGTTGTGTCACTCTCACTGATGTGTGGATCAGTGCACATTCCTGGCATATGTATGCGGGGATTCCCCAGTGTGCCAGACAATAATGACTTTAAAAAAGCATTTTGAATTCTTGGGTTGCAGTTAACTCGACAGCTGTTCGATTGCCGTTTGTGCCAATTCTACATTTGTCTCTATAGCTCCAATTTTCACTCTTTAAGTTTGCTGGTGGGACTGCCTAAATAAAGAGTCAGTTGGTAGCAGCCAGTTTTCCTTGTCAGACACCCTGGGACATCCTGGGACAGCAGCCAGGACCCCCCTCTCCCTCCTCTCACCCTCATACCTCAACCCTTCCTCCTCTTCCCACGAGTCCGACCCAACAACATCCTGAGATCAGGCCTCATAATCGCATTAAGTGCAAGAATGTATGCCAGCAGATCAGTCCGTACATTAGGAGGACTGAGTTGAATTCTTTTCACCGAACTAGACTCATTGGCCTTTTTATTAATTTTCAAAACCTTTTCATCATCAAGCTTTGCATCTTGAGTTTGCGCTCCCCTGCAGAACTGTGCACAACATATGTTGCGGCCAACTCGGAAAGCAGAAAGAGGAACTCACGTTGTGTGTCAGTCTGTCTGTGGAGCAGTCAAATGAGAGCTGTGAGGGCTGTCATTTCTCATCGCGCCTCAGACATGAGTCAGTGCGCCACGCTGAGGGAGACAAAACGCAGACTCCACAGGAAACCGACTTCTCTATCAAATTATCACCATCCCCAGCGCTGGAGAGGAGTTAGTGTTATGTGTCACAGACTGATGACAGACGGGTTTCAGAGGATAACCCTGCAAAAATGAGCTGTTTGATCTGCTGTGGATCCAGACAGGATGTTTTTGAGAAAGTAGTACTCAGAATTTATCTACTGTAACACAGCTGGCAGTGTGTTTTAATGCAAAAAAAGGAACTTAATATGTAGAATAGTACATTAAAGCCCAGGAGATCCGGTGCATCTGCCTAGTGACACGGCAGAGTGTGAACGTAGCCGGCTGGAAGACGGCCGCGTTCAATAACCTCTGACCTGTTGTCAGCCTTTTGTAAAGGCCTCCTGTTGCTCCTTTCCGTGGCCGGCGATCATTCCCTTTCACTCCATATGTAGTTCCCAGCCCACAGCGAGCCGCTCTGAACTTGGCTAATTAAGGATGAAAAGGCTCTGACGAGTTTTGCCTTTTCACTCTGAACAATGAGTCGTCACCATTCTGCGAAACTGAAGGGGGGGGAGAAGAGAAGTAGCAGGCCTCAGAGCTGCCGGGGCGGTAGCCAAAACAGAACCAGAACAGTTGCTGTTTTTGGTCCGCGGCGGAGGCACAGTGGGCTTGGAGTAACGCTGTGTGGGAAAATGACTGGCACCACGCTGACCCGGCCGCTTCATTTAGATTCTGCCCAGTTTGCAGTCATCTTTTCCTCTTTTTCCGAAAGCATCTGTATTGTGTGGCTCATTAAAACCCTGAGATGTCAGTTAGAGGTTACAGTGTCCGTTTTGGCGTGCTGCTTAGGCTCCAACCGGACTGTAACAGCAGTGACCCCCTGCCTGGCCTACCCAGTCTGGTGGGTGGTCCAGGTCTCGGGGCTGCCGTATCAGCCGACTGGTCAGCTTTTGTAGGATTGTCAAAAGGAGAGGCAGGCTCTGGCCGAGGGTCTGGGCGGAGGTGTCAACACAATCCCATTTGTCCCCGCTGCTGTCAGCTGTGAAGAAAGGGAAGTGGACAAGGCCTCATTATCAGCCTGGGAGGGGACGGCTGGCGATTGTGGTCGGCTTGACACAGAGAGGCAATTCTGCACATATCGGACATCCTGCCCCCACACCCACTGCTGACCCTTAACGCCTCCTTTGAATCCATCATCATGTATATGCAGCAAAATGTGATGAGGTTGTAAAAGTGGATGTTCTCTTATTTCATCTCATGTTTTACTAGTGACATCAACCAAGCTGTTGCGTCTCTTTGCTTGACCTTAGCCTTAATATGTCCCTGCCCACTATTCAGCAGCTCTTGCCAAAACTGTCAGCCTTATCTTCCTCCTGTCAGACCCTCCCGAAGGCTGGAGGAAGAGGAGGAGAACGGGGGGGGGACTAATGGCGCCTCTTCAGCCGAGCATATCAGTGCTCAATAGAAACGGCTGTATTTTCAAATGATGCCACTTCACCTTCTTATCTCCGGACTTTAGCCTCGCCTACAGTGTTGCACTCGTGGCCGGTTGGCGGGCTTTTCCACAAGCCTCGCACTGTAATCTAGGTTTCACCTCATAGCAGTTTAACTGTCATGAGCATGTCCAGTAATTTTAGCCCTTCACTCGCTGCAGTTTCACTGACCTAAATTTAATCCAGTGGTCCCGTTGGCTACTTGGATACAGAGCAGAATCTCCTAAACCAAATATATTTGAAAAGCCAGTAATGTGGTTGTGATTATTCACTCTCTCTCTCGCTCTCTCTCTCTCTCTCCCCTCTTTCTTGTTTCCCAGGGGAAAGTTTGCGGTGGTGAAAATGTGCATCGAGAAGGCAACGGGGAAGCAGTACGCTGCCAAGTTCCTGCGAAAGCGACGGAAGGGCGAGGACTGCCGCATGGACATCTTAAACGAGATCGCCGTGCTGGAGTCGGCCAAGGCCAACCCCTATGTGGTGGCGCTGCATGAGGTCTACGAAACCAACTCCGAAATCATCCTCGTTCTGGAGTGGTAAGACAATATTTACAGAAACAACACATCACATTTGAGCAGCCTTGTCTGTCACTCCAAAGTTTGTTCAAACTGCACACACACCCTTACACCGCCACCGATCTGAGAGGAAAGTGATGGCGGTAATCTAAAAGGCCTTTTAAACTTTCCTCACTTGGTCGGTGTTTGAGCCACGCCAGGAAAACTGGGGATGAAATGATTAGGCCCTGAAAATCCTTTAATCATCACTCACTAAAAACTTTCCATGAGTTTTTCTCATACAGCGCATCTGAGGGATTTGAGAACACCGAACTGGTTAACTCCATAACATATTATTAATTTCTACTAGGGCTGTCAATCGATTAAAATATGAATCACAATTTAATCGCATGATTGTCTATAGTTAATAGTGATTAATTGCAAATTAATCGCACATTTATCTATTCAAAATGTACCTTAAAGGGAGATTTGTCAAGTATTTAATAATCTTATCAACATGGGACAAATATGCTGCATATAATATAACACATTATTATTGCGTTAACTTTGACAGCCCTAATTTCTACTTATTAAGAACAATCTAACAACAATCTTTCAGTTGGGAAAACCTCACAATTAAACCTTACAGATGCCGTGCAACATCCTGTGTTGTGCTTAACGAGAATTGTCAATGCGTTGGTGTTTTCATGTGAATTGTCAGCTCTTATCTAACTGTCTCATCTGTGAAAACACTCTTCCTGGCTATGAATGACGTGCTAGCTGCTGAGGGTACAGCTGCAAGTCTGTCTCACCTAAAAAAAAAAAAAAAAACACATGTGTGAAATGCATAGCTCTTGCACTATTGTGACATGAACGAAGCCTTAAATGGAAATTCTCTCTCTCTCTCTCTCTCTGTGGTTGGCTGCTCGTCTCGTCGTAGCCTCGACACCTCGGTTTCTTGTTATGAGAAGAACTGGCTGTCAGGAACTGTCACTTTAAATACAAACGTGGCAGAACTGCACTGTGTGAAAATAAAGATATAGAGCTACAAATGAGTCAGTTACGCTCCACCGTGAGAACGTATCGCTCAGTAGACTCAACATGCAGGTGAAGCGGCCGACAGCTGAGACGAGCTGCTCCTTCAGTGACCCGGTAAGGTCACCCCGGCTGTCTGGCTCTGCTCTGTTGTGGTTGGGTGTTAAATGACACGATGCATATCCAGCATCTGACCGCTCTAATCACGGCCTCTAATTAGGATTTTGGAAAGGACACTTAGCATCTTAATTACCTCACTCGCCTCATTACGGGGAGATAACACGGGGCAATTAACGCTTGAACCACACATCCCCCTGACCCTGCTCGCTGCTCAGGCAGGAAGCCCTCCCCTCCCGGCTCCTCTGCAGTCATCCTCATCTCAGACGTGGAATGCCTCCTCAGAACAAAGGTCTCTCTGTAGGGGGGGCTGTGTTTGACCTCTGACTGAAGTGTGAAAGGGGAAGTAGCACCACAGTTCACCCCTGCATGCCTGCAGAGAAAACATAGCAGGAGGTCAGTCGGCACTGGTCCGCAGTTCCTCTTAGGCTCCCAAATGGAGCTGAGGCTACATCCACACTAGAGCTGGGGACACAGCAACCCGATATCAGAGAACTAGCGGCGATGAAGGCCGACTGTTGCGTCACCTAACGTCGCCTTTGTTTTGGCCGACAAGTTGCACTCCAGCACACCGCAAAGACGACAGCCGACGACGAGTTAGCACGTACGTTCTGCGCCTGCGTGAGAGGAAATACCTCTCCAGACCAGCAGGCGGCGGTAGTCCCTAAAACGGAGACGTTTGAAAACGCTACTGACCCCGTTTTAGTTTTAAAACTACGTGGTTGCGTTTTAGTCCGGACGGACAGAAACGGAGTCAATTTGAAAACGATGACGCAGACACCCACGTTCACTTCTTGATTGGGTCTTATCAGTCATGACGTGTCCTTCACTGATTCTTCAAACTCCATCACATGAACCTTTTCCGAAAGAAATCAAACAACATCAGCCTCCACCAACGGGGGAGTTAATTTCAACATGGATGAGGAGCTAATAAGAAGCGTTGCTGACCTTGTTGTCTATGCTAGCAGCTGTTGTGCAGTTAAATTCTGTATTTTACTTGCTACTACTGCCTACATGCGCAGGAGGAAAGCTATTATTCAAGCATTTTGCATCAATTCCCGTCTCCAGCTGCTTCCTGTTTACACCGGCACACGCATGCCCAGTGTACATCAATGGTCACGGTCCTGTAGATGTAGCTCATTTTAGCACTTTAAGAGCTCAGTTTTTTAAATGTCAGCTCATGCTTTTTTCAGTTATCTATCTCAGCGAGACCCCTGGCCACCGAAAAGCTGCGTCTTCTTCAAAACTGTCTGACCTCAGCATGAGTTTTAAGAATTACAAACCATTTTCCATTTCCTGTGGCTTTAAATGTAAGCAGCAAGCAGGGCTCCCAAAAGTAGCACAAACCACCGCGTTGGTGTTGTCGAGCACACGCGCGCCGCACACACACTTCTCGGAGCCACAACCACATCCTTGGTAATGTCAGAGAAATGGAAGCGAGAAGTTGAATTCTAATCATCTTCGAGAGCTCCAGGCAGCGTGCGTCAGAAACCTAGTGTAATGACTAGTTTGAGAGATGGGTCGCTTTGATGAAAAATGAAGGTGCATCACTTTTTTGTGCACAGTAGCTTCCTGGAGAACTCATCACCGTGACCGTGATCCAGGAAGCAGAGTCTTTCATTTCCTGCTTTTCTGCACATATGAAAGTATGCTGTAAAAAAGGTGATAAACCTATATGTGCCTACGCTAACGTATAACAACTCTAGGAAATAGAGCCAAACCAATACAGCCTTTTAAATGTCAGATGTTCTGTTAAAAGGCTTCACGTTCAGAAGCGTATTTAAAATCTATGTTGAGTTTTCATTGCATTCCTATCTATATTCTGAAGGTTTATATATCATTCATAGCCTAATTTATAGAACATTTTATTCCTATTTTTCACAATTTTTCACTATTTTCTGACATTTTATAGACCAAACAACTAAACAATTAATCAAGAAAATAATCAACAGATTAATCGACAATGTAAATATTCATTAGTTGCACTAGTTGACAGTATTTTCAGATTTATGGAGTGATAAAAAGAGAGATCCCAAATCCCCTCTGTAAAAACATTTGACTCTAATATGTCAACAAAATGAAACAAAAATTTCAACCTGGCTTCATCCAATGTTCAGATTTCTGATCTGGAAATGAATGTAAATTAGCACATATTTAATAAGATGATGCCTCATTTGCACATTTAAACATTACATTTCAGAAAACCTGTAATACAGAAAATAATTGTCTTAATATTTTGAGCTATTTTTGTTCAGAAAGCATCGCCTTGCCCTTTAACATACAGTAAGCTTGAATTAATTGGTATATACTGGAGTGTATGGAGCGCCGTCCAGGAAGTTCAGCCAACAGACGGGTTAGGCTTGAGGAAAGTGGTTGACCGGGTTCTGTGAAGGTGACGTCGATGAGTGTCCAGCTTGATGGTCCGCCAAGAAGGGCTTGGACCAAATAGTCTCTCCTTGAGAACTAAAAAGACATTGACTTGGTTTATCACTTTAAAATAGAGAACATGTTCTCGGCTCATGTCTTCAGATGGTTGTCTAGCTCCTCCGTGGTCTCACTCGTGTTGGCTGCAGTGTTTTTTTTTCTTGCGGCTCGGTGCAGCGGAGGATGTCTCCTCCACACTGAAGCAGTGTGTACATTAACTCTCCTGGAAGGAGGGAGAGCGCTGGAGACAATATTTAGACTTCAGGGGAAGTATCAGATCCTTCCTAAGTGCTTAGCCAGAATGTGTGCAGTCTGTTGAATTTAAACAAGATGGTCTTTATCAAGATTTGAAATCCTCTCCGGCGCTCCGCTGACAGCTTAATGAAGCCACTGAAACACTTTGTCATGTCAAGCATTTAATTGTTCAGACAGGTACGGTAATGGTTCAGCTTCCATGTTAAGCTGACGGATTCACGTTCATTCACACCGAGAGGCATGAGGTTTTAAAATCAAAAGCGTCCATCAAAACTGCCCTCACACGTCTTTCATTTCCTCTCCCAAATGAAAACACTACCAGGCTTGCTTGCTTTTAATATACACGTGCAGATCAATATAAACAGACTCGAGTGCGGTTACATTGTCTGTCTCCACTGCTCTCGTGTTTGCAACAAGCGGGGTAGGTGGCGGGTCAAGTATTCGGTGCTGGGAGCAATGACGGATATCCTCAAAATCCCCAAAAAACACGGGTGCTATTTTCACAGCTGAGGATAGTAGAGAGTGCAGGGTTAGGAAGCTAACGGGGGGGGATTTGGGCGGTGCTGGTTATGTAACCGTCGTGCCCAGGGCCTGGTGGTCACAAAGTTTTCCTCTGAAGATGAAAAGCATGTGTGCCATCTAAATCCCCCGCACATGGTTCTAGTTTTTTTGGGTGAACTGTCGGCTTCAGGCATTGATCTGACTGATGGAGCGTCCAACGTAAATCCACCATGTCTCCACTTTACTTAACGTTGTTACACAACTTAAGCGCAGCAAGACCAGGCAGGAGTCTGACTCCACAAAAAAATGTGAGAAGTCACCGTTGAGTTGTCTAATTACTAAATTCCAAAAAGGGCTAATCCCTTACACGTAAGTTGTTTTGAACAAACGAGGGAAAAACTATGCAGGCTGAGACTCAGACAGTATGTTGTTACCAACTTCACACAACTCTGACATCTCCTGTAGCTTAAAAATGACTTTCTACTTGAAGAAGATGATTAGTTTGCTTCTGTTTGGATTCAGCAAGTTAACCTGCAGTGTATCAGGCTGTATAAGGCCTTATCTGAACCTGCTGTAAGCTGATATGACCGTTCTTATCTCCAGTAATATTCCTGAGAATGGGACGGTACATGCAGAGGCAGGTCACCTAAAAATGATATTGCTTCATGCGATGTGTGCATGTGGATGGACTTTGTTCCTCCAAGCCAAAGTACACTAGTAAGGTGGGAGAGAGGGTGCTGCGTAATTTTAAAGAAATTGGAAATGACTTTAGTTTTTTTTTACTAAAACTGTACTAAATGGGAAGAATTTGTGAACTTTAGTGTGATTCAAACTGAGAGGAAGGGTGTATTTGTACAGTTTAAGGCGCAATTTATTATGACAAGTGAAGAATCAAAAAGTAAGCCAAGCTAAACTCCACCGGGTGGCTGCACAGCTCTTTTCTTTTCATTTTGATTTTGTTTTCTCAGTTTCCCTTCCTGTGCTTTCCTTCCAGCGCCGCCGGTGGTGAAATCTTCAATCAGTGTGTCGCCGATAACGACGATGCCTTCACGGAGAGAGACGTGATCCGGCTGGCCAAGCAGATCCTGAACGGAGTGGCCTTCCTGCATCGGAACAACGTGGTGCACCTGGATCTGAAAGTGAGTGCGCTGAAAGATTATATATGGCAATATGGGACAGTGTATTCCCTGGGAGAATATGATATCTGAGGGAGATATGATTTCTGTTATGCAACTCGTTCAGTGTGTCACGACCCCGTTCCCACGAGGAATCAGTCGGCGAAGGAACCTGACTGAGCTATCGTGTTTTCTTTAATGGCCCCTGAGGTAATAAGGTCGTCATTGAGGTTTTCGTTCTACATCACGTCTCGCAAATTTACCAAGGATCTGGTTTCTCATTACACAACTCCTTTAAAAGTGAATAAGCAGACTGACCCAGAATAGAGCACAGTCCTACGCACACAAACCACGGCGCCATGCCAGTGGTTGGATATCCTACCTGTTTTCGGTCTCATCTGATTGGCTTAGAGGATGATCAGCTAAACTGACGAACCAGATCCCCAAATCCTCTTGGAACCGGTTACCTCAACTGCCATATAATTAATGACCTCAGAAGTCAGAGCTCAGGTTTCTTGAGTAACCATTATGTAACACAGCTCCTATCTAATCTGTGTGTGCGTCCTCTTCTCCAGCCCCAGAACATCTTGCTGACCTGCGCCCAACCTCTGGGGGACATTCGCATCGTGGACTTTGGCTTGTCCAGACGCATGGACAAAATCACAGAAGTCAGGGAGATCCTGGGCACCCCGGAGTATGTTGGTGAGTCCTGCTTTCAGTCCCAGAATCACCTGCGTCTTTTCAACGTCAGTGCCGTGACTAATTGTGGGGCCGTGTGTTTCTGTTGCAGCACCAGAGATCCTGAACTACGAACCCATTAGCACGGCGACAGACATGTGGTGAGTGTGCTACTGGAGTTAATGTGACCATTTCCTTTAGTCTGTTTTACTTCTGAAAATAATGAGACACATTCAGGACGGTGACATCATCCTCCCTAACATGCAAAAGACAAGTCTAGACCTTTGACCACAAGATCATCTTCATAGTTGCCGTTAATTAATGACTAACCGCAGCACAGTGGAAGAAATCTGTTGTGTCTCAAACAGTGCTCGAAGTGGACCAGTACTCACTAGTACGCAGGACCGGCACTTCTACATTTTACTCCTTGGCGTACTGCGACGTTTTCTTGCGCTAATTAGTGAATTTTAAGTGTCTTTTGATTTGTAGAATATGATTTTATAGGGCGAACATTCCCAGAAGAATTGAATATTCAGACGAAGGCTGTGATAAATAATAAAATAATCATTTAACTAGTAATAATAATGGTCAAAATGTTGTAAAATTGCATAGTTTTAAGTCAAAAACCCCAAACCCAATATCTCCTAGTATCTTTTATTCACTGTTGAAATTCAGAATATGTCTCTTTATAGTATGTAGGAGCATCCTGACTGGGACACCGCTCCTAAAACCTGAATAATACCTGACTATAGGCTACAAATAACACAAGAAAGCGCTTTAATTTTTAACACTAAACACACCACCTTAACCCTATAATGTTTCAGTTGGAATATTATTGGAGTATTATAGGCTTTCTATGGAGGATGCACATCCCAAGTGTAATAATAGCAATAAAACAGCCGGTTATGACTGACACAGTATAACATGCTTAAAGAAATAATAAATCAATAGGAATAAGTTGCAAGAGATTGCCGATACCGGTCGATACACGCGCCAACATGTGAATAAGAGAGTACTGGCACTTGTTTTTTTCCACTTCAAGCACTGATCTCAAAACAGATTCTTTAACGATCAAAGATGCCTCCTAACCTCCGTCCCTTTCTCCCCCCCCTCTCTTCCAGGAGTATCGGGGTCCTGACCTACGTCATGCTGACGGGCGAGTCTCCCTTCCTGGGGGACGAGAAGCAGGAGACGTTCCTCAACATCTCCCAAGTCAACGTCGACTACTCGCAGGACACGTTCGAGGGGATCTCCCCCATGGCTGTCGACTTCATCAAGTCCTTGCTGGTTAAAAACCCCAGGTGAGACAATTTACCATAAAGATGAAGATATGATCTGATTGAAACTAAAGTTTCCATCAGCATCACTTTGAGCTGATTTACACACCGAGAGTGTGAGTCAGCTTCACATCGGCACGGAAGTACATCCGTCTAAATGAGTGTATGTGGTAACACGATTTGCGTCACTTAGGCGAGAAGTAATTTCCTTTTTTTGCAAACTGTGGTGTAAATCTTTAAAAAAAGAAGAGACTTTTTAGGTCAATATCTTTGGGTTTTGACATTTCACAAAACAGTGACGCACCAGCTTTGTGTGTCACGAAAGAGTAGTTAATCTAAGGTGAATTTCAAGGGTAGCTATGTACCCATATTTCTGATGAATTTAATTCAGATTGAGAGCTCTAACACTGAGCCCGCACTTTGTCACCACAACTTGTTGATGAAAAGTAGCAGCAGCCTCTGTCTCCCATCCAGAGACATAATCTCCAGTCAGTATCATTCAATTGCAGTGGATTACTGGTAGCGCTGGAAAGAGTGGAAAGATTCCTCAGCGTTTGAGTAATCGGCAGGAGATGGAGGGGAAAAAATCTTGAGAGCAAAAAGTGCTTTTCTTTGTGGTTTTCTAAACCAAATGTTGAAAAGGAATATGGCCGACGTCGGCGAGAGGACAGATTGAGTGAATCGAAAGATCCAGGCGATCCGTCGGTTATGTAAACTCTTCGGGAATTTCCACTCATCCGCAGTGTTATTGTGTTTGTGTGTGCAGGAAGAGAGCCACGGCAGAAGAATGCCTTAACCACCCCTGGCTGAACTCGCTCCCTCATCCCCGCTCCCACCCGCACCTCCACGCCATATCGGCCTCCTCGTTGGACGAGCCGGAGACGAGCCAGTCGGAGTCGGAGCCCGAGAGCCCGGCGTCCTCCCTCGAGCTGGACTTGATCGGGTCGTACCTCGTGTGCCCGGGGCAGGCTGGGCTGAAGACGGGCCGCGACGCCTTCTCCTTCAGCGAGCCGCCGTTTCCCACGCGTCCTGAGATAAAGCAGGAGCTGATCTGCTGAGCGACGTTTCGCAGGTGGAGAGAGAGAAGACTGAACGCTGAGAGCCAGTGAGCCTGCAGCTTCTCGGTCTTGATGTGACTCAGGGCCGCGCTATATGGATGCTGTATGCCTGGCTGCTTCTACTGCTGTGATGTCTGTGGGCAGGGCTGTGTGTAGTTTGATACCTCTGCATGTGTGTGAATAGTGACACACTTCTCCGTGCTGATTTATGATTGTACGGAAGGAATGTTTGAATGCCGAAGATGCAGGAGAAAGGATTTTTCGTCGCAGGACTGCACCGCTGCCTTTTAAAAGTGACGGGGCTCAGCTTAACACTGTTGCTAGTTCACCCCTGCACGCACACTGGTTTCTCTTTTTACCCAATTAGCCTTTTGAACTGGGTTTCAGAGACGAGGCAGCCTTGGGAAATGACTTCACTCACTGCGTGCTCTCATCAAGACACGTTATGCTTCAGCTGACCCTTCTGTGTTGAAGGGTTTTGACAGATGGCTGTGCTTAACGAAACAAACTGTTTTATACGATTTTATTTATGTTTGTTATACCACTTCACGCCCTTAAATACACAAAACCACATCAATGTTTGGAAATGGTAGCATTCTTTTCTTTTTTTAAGGACAATCTTAAGCACTTTTTTTTAATTTTGTTATTGGACTTCCATGTTCTAGTAAGAAACCAAAGGCGATTCAAGCGCAGTCGAGCTGTCACACAATGTACTGTACATATGAACCATTCTCCCGCCACTCACTGTTTTTGTCACATTGCCTTTATTCACAAAGTGCCACCTTTTTCAACCTCACTTGTGTGTTTTGTTTTGTTGGCTATTGCACAAGTTGCACAAGTTTTTGTTTTTTTTGTTTGTTTTTAACTGCGAGGTTGCCGCTAGATTTCAGGCTCTTCAAATATTCTGAAAACATCAGTCTTGGAAGGAGGGAACGGCAGGGGTCTGAGAGCAACGCATCCGTTTTGTTGTGAGAATTGTAATTGATGAACACGGTCAACTGAAGATTTGTTTAAATATGTGACGTTTGCCTTCAAATGCTCGGGAGCAGAGAAATTGGGAAGAATTTCTCTAACAAGTACTGAAATGTATATTGTGAGTTAGTATTAAGATTAATCTGTAAAATATTTGATGTTTTTTTTTTTTTTTTACGAGTGTATGAATGTTAACATCATTATATCATGTCTTATTTTATACTTAAACTTTTACTTATTCCTGTTGTTTTCTGACAGGTTTGCACTTGTCCTTGTGGACGTTATGTCAAAATGAATAAATGTTGATGGCATGCATTGCAAAATGTAACGAAGAAAAATACAGGTGCATTTTGTATCAAACTCTCCTGTTTCTGTGTGTGATTGTTTTTTTTTTAAAGCAGCAATAGTAATTGCATTTAACATTTGGCAGCATTACTTTATTTTCCAAGCAGTTAACTTAGCTTATTACTTTCTAATTTAATTTAGAGGTTCAGTTACATCCAAACTACAACAGTGAAAGAATTGTGGATAATTCCCTCAGGCAATTATTGGAGTGGACCTCTGATGGCGTGCAGTATTCATGTAGTATATGTACTTTAATTATACTCACTGGCATTTAACAATGTAAACAAGACAGAGTATCCTCTAGGATAGTGGTTCACAACTATATTGACCTCTTCCAGAAACCCCAGGTTGCATATGTCCCATCACTGGCGAGTAATTTAACCAAAGATCAGTATTTCATGCTCCGATTGTTTTACTTGAATAGTTTTTAAAATAACTAATTATAACTAACTAACTAATAATAAAGTAATCATTTAATGGTCCAAAATGATTTTGCATAGTTTTAAGTCAAAGGTGTAGGCCTAGTGATTCGTAATAATCATGATTCGTTCTGATCAGTCAGGAATAGGTGTGGTATTAAATATGAATTTCTATTTAAGGTCTGTGTGGTCTAAAATGCACTAGAAGCCTAATTCTGCTTTACAATAATTCACCACATGTTTACAATCAGGCAGGCAAACTCATTAAAATATGCAATAATTCAGCTCAGTGTATATGATGGCATAGAAACATTAGACAAGCCAGAGGCTGCAGTCTAGGGGCCCCGTGTTTGCAAGGGCCCTGGATTGGCCAGATTCTTTTTTAATATTTAAATGTACTTCAGAGGAAAAAAAAGAACAACCTTGACCCCTTCTATCCCATAAGAAACATTTTTAAAAATGAAGCAACTGATTCGTCACTGCTAATGGACAGAATAGCGGCAATATGTCAGAAAGAAAATATGACTGCGGAGCACAAAAAGCACAATGGCTGTGAAAGAACACCGTGAGCGAGATCTACTAAAGAAAATCCCTAAATTGCTAGATATTTCAAGGCTTAGAGTAACGGCTGTCTCAATGTGTGTGTGTGTGTGTGTGTGTGTGTGTGTGCTCTCCGATCCCTAGCACACTTTTACACATGACATGATGAGAAGGGTGCCTCACACAAAGCGTAACCTAGGGACCGCTGACCACCTTAATCCGCCGGGGCTTCTACGGCCAAAGCTTTCACCAGGAGAACATGCCCCCGGACCCCTCTAGGCACAGTATGCAATTTTGCAACCACTTGTTGAAGGGATTTATCATGTTTCCTCTGCTTTAGTGTTTTTAGAGATGTTGGTTTACATAGGGGAGAGCGAAGACGGGTGGTGTGTGTGGGGCCAAAATGCCAGGGCTGATTTCTTTCTCCCAGTCCAGCCCTGTTTTAGAGGCTTTACTTAATTAAACTCTCTAGTTCATAATAAAAGCAACAAAGTCAGACTTGTTAATCATCTTGTGACCCCTCAGATTGATGCAACCTTTTTGTATTATCTTTTCATTTATCTTTTTTATCATCCCACCACATATTGCTATCCCATAAAGCTCCATAGGTTCTCATTATAACCCACAACATAACCCACTCTACAGCTGAAATGTCCTCGTCAAGGTCCAACTTGCCTGTTGGGTCAGCTGAGGCCTGTACTATGAAGCAGGATTTAGGGTTAGCAAAGTAACTTCAGGGTTAACCCTTCAGGGTTTTCAGTCCTACGACGGTGGTGCACTTCTTACCGGGGTAGATCGCCATGGTAACTGATGCTGAACAGCTAACCTGCTCCGGAACAAACCAGATAAGAGATCAACTTGTATAAAAGCACCGCCTACTGACCAATCAGAGCTCGGTGAACAAATCGTATGATAATATCACACAAATATGAAGAAGTTACAGTCACAACAACCCATAACACTGATGATAGACCCTTCAGAGTTTCTGTTTGTCTGGTGTTACCCTAATAGTTCACCTGCGTGTGTAGTCTGTTTGGACCAGATCACATGTGAAGCATCTGCTTTTCCTCTCAGCAGGTCTATTTAGAGAAACACTGTATCATAAAGAAAATAAAAGTCCTCTCTTCGGGCCAGTCTTCCATAAATATCCAGCAGCTTCTCTGAACAGGAAATACCAGCATCCTGTGAAGAAGAACACGGAGTAATGCTTTCCACTCTTTCTCTCTCATGCACACACACTTCTGCTTGTTTACTTGTGTCAGGTTAAACAATATCCCTGTCCGCCAATATCCTGAATTCTTGCTTTAATGTGCTCTTCCTGTCGTGGTCGGCACTGAGCCAGTTCAGCTCTGCTGTGGCCAATGAGAAGAAAGCAAGGCTCCCTGCAGGGTCCTGCTCCGGTGGCTCTTGGCCGGACCGACTACTTCCCCTAAAGAAAATCCTGCTGCTGCATGGAGCTGAGGAATGCCAGAAATGTCCAGAACCGGCCTCCTTCCTTTATGCCTCTCTTCCCTCCTTATGGGCTTTGTTTTCTCCGTGGGAGGTGCTATTGTTTCCATACAGCACAAACATAAACATATGCGGTTATTGAAGTGGTTGATTAAGTGCCTGTTTCTCAGAAGGACTCTCGGGATCAGTTGATGTGACTTTGATATTTAAGGTGACCATTAGAGGATGATTTAAGACAGATGTGGGGCAGTAAAAGAGGCTCCTACAGATCCAAACAAATACAAAGAGTAGATAACCTGCTCTCAACAATCTCTGTGGACTGAAACTAAGGTCCTGCTTAATGGTTTCTGGAGGTTATCAGGCAACAAATCGGCACATTACTTCGTAAAAATCCATTTGTCTCTCTTGAGAGAACAGTCAAAACAGATAACATTAATATAACAAATATTGATTTTTCTTGCATGATACGAAGTACGTATATATATACATATATATATACGTGTCTGACATCTGCTGGGCTGTAAGATGCTTTTGCTGTCGGCGTTTCATCTCACGCCAACTAACCACAGACAAGTCTGTCAGCGCCTCCGGCCATGACACATTGATCCCTTGAGGTCTGTGTAAATCCAGAGCTGGGATCTCATAATGTAAACCTCTTGGGAAGCTGGAGAGGCTACGTTCTACACTGTAGAGGTCAAAACGATCAGTTATATAACCAAAGATTGTTTGACAGCAGGGTGAAACTTTTCACTGTGGCTTTCCCATCTCTGTGCCACTGACAGATTAGGAACACGCTACAAAAACGATACTGTGACTGCAATCAAATATTTGTTTATGTAAAGCACTTTTCTTAGTCATAGTCAAATATTTCCTGTTATCTGAGTGGACGAAGAGAACATGTCAGGGCTTTAATGGAGTGTGTGTTGTTTGGCACACATTGTGATACTTGCTGCTTCGTTCTACTTTACATCACGACTGTATGTGTGGCATTTTGTAGTGAAATAGTTTGACCCTTTAATGATACCTGAACTGGAATCCATCTGTCTTTGCATTCTAACTTGTTACACGCAGATGTATACACATGTGTAATATTATAGGATTAGATGAGATGCAGAGACACATTCTCACACCCAACTCGTCAAAAACCGCCGCTCAGTGCCCCTCGGCATCGGAGACAGATACACAGGGTACCCCCATAACCCCAGGAAGAGCGCCGGGCTTTGAAGCAAATTTTCGTAGTGGCCAAACGGTGGAATTACAACTTCCGTGTCCATCACAAGACGCCATTGGGCCCAAAAAGACTTTTTCCCATAGACTTACATTGGGAAAGAGACGTCTGTAAATCAGACGATAAATCAACGAACTCTTGAATAGCCCTTATTTACATCATTGTGTCCAATGTTTTCCTATGGGGAGAGCGACGCACCGCTTGAAATTGCCACTGAGCGCTGCGCTCAAAGTTCAAATTATTCCAACTTTGACCTCGGTTGCCGCTGACCTTTCAAAGCGCAACCAATGAGATAACATCTGCAACTGTTGTCGTTGCCTAGCAACAGTGAACCCGCTTTCCTTGCGCTCTTTTTGATGACATTATACCTGCGCCGTGCTTTGCCTCTGCAAGGATCTGCACCCTACCTAGCGGTGAGCAAATTTCCTAACATGTGAAGGCAGCTTTAACATTGTGAAGACAAAGACAAACAACAGGTTGTTGGTTTTGCGCGGCACATGAACAAAAGTCTCCTGCTATAATAATGCTCTGAATTTCAACTTTAGCATCTCTAACTGCCGCAATAAACTCAATCACGTTCACGATTACTTTTCTTCAGTTACTTTTTGTGCTGGTCCGGGGGCACTTGGCTGAAAAAATAGTTCAAAAGGGGTACATTATCGTAAAAAAGTTTGAGTGCCACCGTTCTAGGCCAACCATTGACCTGTTTCCATCACTAGTTGGACATAAATGAAGTGTTCCCAGCTCCTCGTAGCGTTCCTCTCTCTCCGTCAGCCTGACCTCTCTCTGTCTCCTCTGTCGTGTTTTTCTCTCTCCATGTCTCTCTCGATCTCACTATCTCTAGATCTCTTTCAGTGCACCAGTTTTCTCAGAAGAAGTTCCCCTCGCACCTTACATAATGGGGAAATTCCTTTACGCTTGTGTTCCTGATTAGTGTGGAGAGTACACTGATGTCAGGAAACTCAAGAAGATCTGATTGTAGTCTTAGACTATAAGCTCACCTTTACATCGTAGCAATACAGGTCAATGATCTCTATCAAAAACTCATCAAATAACTTTCATTTCATCCATTTAGGAATCTGCTCTATTGACATCCTCAACACTTTGACCTCTCAGTCGCTCCCTCCATATCAGTTCACTCCTGCTACATTCCAGCGTTGACCTTTAAGATCTTTTAAGATCCACATAAAGCCCACAATAAAGGCCAGAGCTACAGCCTCTTGATGCTGAAGGATATCAGTGGTTGGTAGAAGTGGACCTTGAGTGGATGAAAAAGAGGAAACAGTCCTCAGATTCTGTCTCTTAGTCCCAAAAATGCTGTTGTATTTCAGAGAGATAAGACCAACCATGACAAATCAAAACCTCCATGTCCGCTGACTGGATGTTGACCGGGACAAACGATGGAGATTTCTGTCATTCACGTGTCCCAGCGATGCTTGTAAAAGAAAAACAGAAAGAGAGAGGAGAGAATTTCCAGAAACACTCGTAACCGCTGGTAATATGTTTCTCATGGTGGTGCATTCATAGCAGCGAGGGAGGCAAATGCCTTTGGTTAAGCGGAGCTATTTATTCTGTCCCTGGAAACGGTTGAAGAACAACAAAAGCATTCTCAACAGAGAGTAGCACGACCTGATGCTGCTGCCTGTTTTCCTCTGTCTGCGGTGACTACATCCTCCCTCAACATGGGGGCACTGCTGGCACACACATCGCACTCAAAGAGCCACACAATAGGCACACTCAGCTCGGGGAGAACTTTTCAACTCAAAAGCTGTGTAAGGAACCCAACCAAAACAAGGGACGCTGCTAAGTTGATCCTTAAAAGGTTCAATTTCAATGTGGGTAAGCTCATGGAAAGAAACAAAAACACTGCCAGTTCTGTTGTTTGGATTTGCAGGACGCGGTGCACACGAATGCCCACTCACATGTACTTAAACTGTAGTTTATACACACACACACACACACACACACACACGCTCGCCAGAGTACCCGCAGTGAACTCTGTCCGCTGACTCGCTACAAGCCCGGGAGGGAGTCCAGGTTTTCAGACTGACGGTACAGATTCTGGTGGTCTGGATCTTTTCGAGTGCTTGATTTTCAGCCCACAGCGCTCTGCTTGTTTACTACGGTACTGGATTAGGGAGTTATTTGGAGCGCACACGCACATATACACACACATACACACACAGGTACATACATTCAGGATTCAGACATGTGCTTTAGCGATAAGTTAAAGTCCCAGTGAAATGGAAGTTAGAGCGTCTTTAGCTTTAGCTTCTGTGAGTAATTCCCAGTGAGCGGTGTACAGTTACGAGAGGGATTTAAATCAAATTCTTAGCATTTGATTGGACCGCTAAAAAGTGGGCGGGCTTATAATGTAGCGTGATCAAGCCCCCAGGAAGAGCGCCAAGCTTTGAATTTTTGTAGTGGCCGAACAGTGGTACTACAACACCCGTGTCCGTCACGTGATGCCATTGGGCCCGAAACGACTTTTTCCCATAGACTTACATTGGGAAAGAGACGTCTGTAACTCAGCGGATCATTTTTTTAAGGTAAATCAACTTCCCAGTACGAACACTTGATTAGCCCTCATTTAAATCATTAGGTCCTAAAAGTTGTAAAATGCAGTAATAGCCAAGTCCAGAGTTATTTATCTTCCTCCGTTCATGTGAATGAGAGACAGACCGAGGCTGGACTGAGGGTTGGGAGGCGGGGTTAAAGAAAACGCTACTGCGCCTGCTCTATAGGCCCAATGGATGCACAAGATCGCCGGATGATCCGGATAATTTTATCACTCTGCAGTCGAGCCATTTTGGCTTCATGCTCCACTGAGCAACTCTCATAGGAATGAAAGGGAGCCCGTCTCCAACGCTGTATCCAGCTCTCTTTATACATCCATGAGCATGATACGGAGCCGCCACACACACCTCCCTTGTAGCTAAAAGTTCCCGAAAAGCCCAGTCTGCTCTGATTGGTCAGCTGGCCCTCTGTTGTCAATCCAACCAAACTCTTTGGACTCCGCTCTAGCTCTGCTCTAACTGAGTAAGAGTAACTCCCTCTTGGCGTGGACTTTGAGCTTTGTAACTTTGCAGATCTTTTACATCCTCAAAAAACTATGTAACACGCTAAAGGAAAGGGAAAAAGCACATAAGCATAACAGGTCCTCTTTAATACCGTTATCTCGAGATTCAAATGGGATCGTGTTTACCATGTTCACGAGTTGAGTCCATATGAACGCCCCCCTCTTGTGGTATTCACGACCTCGTAAGTGGAAAGTTTCTGAAACCTCAGAGGTCAAGAGTTGTGACATGTTTGTTGACGTAGTGGTGGAGGCCATGGAAGTTAAATTTTCAGTGCCTAATAAGTGAATATATTGCAATTTTAGTTGTATATTGTTTTTCTTTGTAATTCTATAATATGTCTGAGGAAAATGTTATTATTCCCAACAACCTCATCTTTTTCCTCTGTCATTATGCCTTTGCATTTACTGCATTACGTTACCCACTTGCTGGCTTGCTAAATTTTTAGCCTCTGTAGTTTCTAGACACCGACAATAACGTTAATATTGCCAACCGATGGTAAATGCAAATGCAAATGCATATTCACAAGCAGTATAAAACATGTTACCTGTGTCCTTAAATTAAAAAGAAAATTTAACAAAAGTGTGAAGGAAATGTCTTTATTCTTAGATTTTTGGTTGCTGGAAAAAACAGTCAATAACTGACACATTTGAGTTGAAGACATATCTGACTACATACAGACACAAAATCAAGCATTTTTACTTTATCAATTTAGAGATATTCCAAAGTAAATGTCTGATATTTCTACCATGAATTGGCTTTTCTTTTCAGATCTGAAGTCATTTCAGTATTTCAGTTATTCCCGACTTTTACAATCACTGATAAGTCCAAATGTCACCCAGATAGAAAGCAACTTTCAAAATACAAAATGGCTTCAAAGGGTAAAATAACAATTAAGCAAGTAAGAAAAAAAGAACACCACATCAGACCACCTGTCTTCTTTTGAACATAAAGTTAAAGTTCCTTTCTTCTTAGCTGTATTTGGGAAATTGGCCAGTGAACTACTCTGCCCACTTTCCGAGTGCATTGGCCTTCAGATCAAAATCTTCCCTTTGATTTATCAATGTAGTTCTATTGACAATTGCAAACCCCACGCTGACCATGGCATCTAGCCATTCAAGCTGGGCTACATGGAGCAGCCAGGACTTTCCTACTACTTTTGGCTTGCAGTTCTCAAAAGCTTCTTGGGTGCGGCTTTCAGATTGTTGCACTTCTGCCAAAAAGTCTTTGTTAGCATCCTCCGGGTCACAGTTGAGATTAAAGATCATATCAGCTGGTGGCGTTCCCCGATATCCTGGCCTCAACCAGGTAAAAGTCTCAACTGCTTTCGCATCAGTGGTAGAGTTCATGCGGGAGACGTGATGCATCAAATATTGTGTCATAATATCTCCCAGCATAATATTGACTGCTATGGTGTCTTCCTTTATCGGTAGCGTGTGATTATTTTCTAGCAATTTGTCCAAAGATTGGAGATCGACTAGTAATTGCTTGAGATACCTTGGTGAGATAAACAGACAATAAAATCACACAAACTGACGTATAGAGTAGTAGTGCCAAACTGATTTTATAGGGCATACACATTGCAGTACGTACCTCTTTGTCTCCTCTCTCATCCTGGTGGGGTTGTTTGCAATGTGGGGTACCAGCCTCAGGTATTCACTGGCGGTGTAGACATGCGGTGGGTAGTACCCTCTCAGGGGGTCTTTGACAAATAAACCTGGAATGGGCCCTGAGTCTGACACCCACTGTCCCTTGCCCTCCCTGCCAAAAGTGGTCTTCAGGCCCTGGGTGAAGTCCTCCAGCTGCTTCGGGGTCAGGGAGGACTGCACATTCCTGTAGTGGTCCCTCAAATGAAGTGAAGAGTCGGTGGACATCATTTCCCCGAAAAGAGGACTGGGGTTGTAGTTTGGGTAAGGGCAGATGCCCCGAGCAACAGAAGCTATTTGGGCTAAGTCCTCAAGCTCGCATTGATTGTTCCCCATCTTGATGTGAATTTGTCAGTAGATTTCACTAAGAACAATCTCTGTGAAAAAGACTCAACAAGACAACAGTAGCTGAATGTGTGTGTGTCTGACAGGCTGTCCCTGGACATCATACATAAAGTCAGAGTGGGATCATGATGTCAAGTCTGTAATTAATTATTATTTAGCCCTGTCCTCCAAATGAGACTGTCTGTGTCTGTCTCTTGCACTAATGTTTGATATGCTCCTCATCTTCCCAAAGCACATTGACTAACTGGCTAAAAGTTGAAAAAAAAACTTCCAACAGACACATAGAAGAGATAAAGTGTGCAGATAGCACATTTTTTATTCAAGCATTTTCAAAATGTGTGCTTAAACTAAAAGTAGAAAAATTACACCAAACATGCAGTAGTTCAACCCGGTCTCACGGGAAGGCGTATTAATACCACAACATTACACGGACATTCTGCGTGTCATAAGTACGCATTTTAACCTTTTTGCGTGTCATTTGTATGCCACGCAAATGTCCGCAGTTAAGTCTGGTCAAGAAAACCACTAACTTAAGGCTGGACCACACTAAAGGATTTTTCAGATATTAACAGATTTTGAAAATGTGAGAGACCCCACACATGTCGACATGTTATGTTAAATTCAACAGTTT
This sequence comes from Sebastiscus tertius, assembly GCA_916701665.1. Classification (NCBI taxonomy): domain Eukaryota; kingdom Metazoa; phylum Chordata; class Actinopteri; order Perciformes; family Sebastidae; genus Sebastiscus; species Sebastiscus tertius. The sequence continues at coordinate 7,585 of CAKAOH010037449.1, read as the reverse complement.
TGTTCCTATAGGGTGTGGTGAGCAACAATTTGGCCAAAACAGCACAACACACACTAAAATCTCTTGCGATCAAATGTGACTTTAGTGTAAACAAACATGGCTTACGACAGGCAGAATTAGAGATGTTAGAGATGAAAATTCATGAAGGATGGATGGATGAAGTCAAGGAGACACTTGCATTGTTGCCACAAATTAAAAAGTTGGTCCTCCATTGCTGTGGTCCATTTTATTGCTACATCATTCTTTGTGTTTTGCATTAGCTCATGCATAAGTCGCGACTGCCATCACGGCGGTGGTTGTCCTTCCGCTTCAGTCTTAACCATGCATGTCTAAAGAGAGCTGGATACAGCGTTGGAGGCTCCCGTTCATTCCCATGAGAGTTGCTCAGTGGCGCATGAAGCCAAAATGGCTCGACTGCCGAGTGATAAAGTTCTCGGATCATCCGGAGTTCTTCCGCATTCATTGTAGCGTTTCCTTTAACTGCGCCTCTCAGCCCTCAGTCCAGCCTCGGTCTGGGGCTCATTCACATGAACGGAGGAAGGGAAATAACTCTGGATTCAGCTATGAGTGCATTTTACAACTTTTAGGGTATAATGATTTGATTAAAGGCTAGGCAAGTGTAAGTCTATGGGGAAAAGTATTTTTGGGCCCAATGGCATCACGTGACGGACACAGAAGTTGTAGCACCACCATTTGGCCGCTACGAAAACTTGCTTCAAAGCCCGGCGCTCTTTTTGGGGGCTTGGTCTCAATTAGTTCTTTGTGACTTTGACTGTGTCATCGTCTGTCCTCGGGATTCCCCACACACAACAGGAGATCCGATCCAAAATATTGAACATGTCTAATATTTACAATTTGAAATCAGTGCGACCAGGATGGGGGGATGTAAAAAATACTCTTAACATATCTCAAACGACATGAATATCTGGAAAGATAATCTTTAGATCCATCAAAAAAATCGTTGCTTTGCTGACGATTGTCAGGAGGGGGAATCAGGATTCTTGTGTAGTGTATCTGGCATAAGGTTCAGGAAAGAAAAACACTTAGGTAGGGTAAGGGAAAACATCATGTTGGGGCTTAAAATAAGTACGTAAACTAAGTAATATACGTACAGAAAGAACGTAACCCAACTATGGAAAACACGTCACAAACATCAAGAAAAATGTGATAATCATCACATGACAAACCTGGTTAAACCGTAGCATTTATTAATTTATTGATGAGTTTACATTGTAGTCAGTACAGGATACATGGCATACAAATGACTCGCGGAAATCAAGAAAGTCGTACTTATTGCACGCTAAACGCCTTGCGCATTATCGTGGCATTCGCCTTTTTGTGCAAATGGGCTGAGTAGTCTTTATGTGTACACAACTTAGCAGAAAGTCATGTTTTTATTACTTAACTTTCATTACATTAAATCATTTCATTTATTAATTTTATGTCATTTATTACTTTCAAATGCGGCAGGTTATTTAGACATCAGCCCTGTGAGGTCTTTGACTATTAATCACAGTAGAAGGCATTTGGACGGGTGCACAACTTCACCATCCAACTAATGTTTGCTGGAAAAGAGCAAAGGTTCTGCAGCTGTATGCACAACGTTGTTGCTGTCAATAAAACTTACCCAACAGCGATAGGGGGCATGAGATCGAGCACAACAAACATATTGACAAATGTGAGGGCAAATGACTTTCTTGCAGAGAATTAGATGAGTCGATTGATGCCACTCTTGTTTGTATGCTAAATATGAAGCTACAGCCTGCGCCTGTTAACTTATCATAAAGACTGGAACAGGGGGAACAGCTTTAACTTTAATTAACATTACAAAAATGTAAAATTAAAGTCTTTTCTTTATCAAAGAGGGGGTAGCAGGTGTTTGTGGAAGAGATCAAACCAATATTGTGGTGCCATTATCAGTAATGTTGAAAATGACCTTGAATCATACTGTGAGGGTCACGCTCAGCAGGCCGGTTGGTTCATTATGTCTCTGAAGGAGGGTCAGTCCCGGCTGAGGTTCAGGTGTGTGGAGCCTATATGTCTACTCCTGGTTTCCAGTGCTCAGACGCTGACTCACTGTCTCATTGTGAGAGCTTCATTCTGTTGCTTGGTCTAGCCGTGTAGAGGTGTGTGTATCGGCAGAAGTTACCACGTGAACCTATCTGCCTGATTTGCTCACCTGTTTTCTGTTAGAGTGGTGTGTTGGTCTGCGTGGCCTGGCTTCTCAGATTTGACATGGCATTGCTGCCAGTGTCTTTTTCTTCAGTCGACTTGACTCTGTTTCCCAGAGAGTATATCCTCTAGTCAGCTGCTCAGCACTATCTGAGTCTACTAATCTAAGTATCTTAGTGAGGGTAGGGAGCCTTTCTTTTTTAGGCTCATTTTTTATTTGGTGTTTCCCCTTTCCCCTTCAATTGCTTGCAATTTTTGTGGTTACCCTTCTGGGGCAAACTTTAAGATTCCCCTGGTCCGCTATTGCGTCCAACTCCCCGTTACCCTGATACTATATAATCACCAAAGCACTGGTGAACTCAAGGGGGCATGTTCGAACAAACTGCAGCAAAAGTGCCTTCTTGGATGCCCCTATGGTAGATAAAACATAAAGTGCCCTTGAAGGTCCCCTTCCAGTGCAGCAAATGTGATAATGTGCCCTCAAAGGTGCCCTTCCGGTGGAGAAAATGTGTTAAAGGGCCCTCTAGGGTGCCCTTCCAGTGGAGAAAATGTGTTAAAGGGTCCTCTAGGGTGCCCTTCCAGTGGAGAAAACATGATAAAGTGCCCTCTAGGGTGCCCTTCCAGTGGAGAAAATGTGATAATGTGTCCTCTAGAGGGCCCATAAATAACGAAAACATGGTGAAATGCCCTCTGGAGTACAATCCATTCAATATTTCACAAAAATCCTCATGGTGGCACCAGAGGAAAAGTCAGCCGATCACCAAAGTCTGCAGGATTAATCCTCTGGGGAACATGAATATCTGTACAAAACAACATGGCATTCCATCCAATATTTGTTGAGATATTTCCGTCTGCTTGTATTCGTAATAAAGGCTCGTTCTGGTGGCAGCTACTGGCTTTTTAAGGTTAATTTTGTTTGGTTTGTGTTGGCAGTGTGAGCTGCCAATATTTGATTTTTCAGTATTATGAACTCTGACAGCGTGACGAACGATTTTGGGATGAAGAGAGAAGAAAACATGTCTTTTCAGGAACTTGGTGATTTTTCAGTGGAACTATTTTGTTGCCTCCAGGAATATTTTCGAGGTTTCCTGGAGCCTGGAACATTTAATTAGTCAAAAAGTCATCTGTCACATTGTTTTACGTGATTGTCACTTGTTTTTTTCTTTCTTCTTGTTTTGCTTTTCTACTGGCTTTTCGTGTTATGCAACTCTCTTCCACAGCGGTACGGAGAGGTGTGCATGTTCGTGTGTGTGCATGTGTGTGTGTGTGTGTGTGTGTGTGTGTGTTCAACATTGTCATTGCTGTCAAGTTTTCATATTGTGTGAAGCTTCCTGATATAATCGGCCAAATCAGAGTGTGACAAAAGAGCCTGGAAACAATAGCTGGGGGTCAGACAGGTCGTGGAAAACTGTTTGAAGAACAATGTTATCTGGAGACCTGGTAATAAAATCACAGTGGTGTAGAAAGGTACAAGCCTTTTGCTTCCGCTCTCCCAGACTCACCTGAGCCGATATTAGCCGAACGGACCTGCTTGTCAGTCACGTCTGCATGAACAAGTTTACCTTCTGTGTCTGTCAGCAGTGATAGTTCCTGATGTGACAGCCTGTGGCATTATTAACTCACTGGACAGAAATTAATTGTGTGTCTGAGCCTGTGCTGGAAAAAGGATTTTGTAGACTGTGTCAAAGATATTGCAATATTTAAAGAGACAATATTCACGATTTCTTTCATAACAGGTGGCATTAGATGTGAGCCGCTCTTAAAATGTTATTTGTTTGTCTGGAAGTCTAACGCTGAGCATGAAAATGGGTGTGTGTGTGGGTGGAAAACAGAAGAACATCAATGTTATTCCACAGCTGCAGAGTGCACAGTACCGTAAAAAGGAAAAAAATCCTTCTCATGAGTCCATCATCCCACAGAAACGCTTGTGTCTTGCCAGAAAGAATACAGTGAATTCAGATTTCATGCAGATTCAGGAAACATGGGCTACTGTAGTTTGTGTTTTTCAGGCTGCAGAGACTTTAAACTATTGTTATTTCACATACAATAAGGTATGGGTTGTTGTAAAAACATTACATTTATATTTCTGGATCATTAGCTGCCATTGGTGTAGCTGTTTCTAACCCTTGTATTTCAGATGAAGAAGACACTGAAGCCTGCGGCACTAACAGCTGCAAAAGCATCTCTGTTATCCCAAAGAAGAATCTACTCTAACCTTACGGGAAACACAACATTCCTAGAGACAGTTTTCTGCCAAACCAGAGTGCACTTAGTGTTTGTCTTAGATAAAGGAGCAAAACAATAAGCTCTTGGGGTTCATGCTTTGAAACTGCACAGTAAAAGTCCCTGCAAGTGTAAACACGACAGGATTTCTGGGGCTCTTATGCAAGCTTGCTCTCACCCCTGGTTATACATGACACGCTGGGAAATATCAAATTAAATGAGCTTGTCTAAAAAAATGGTTAGATAAATAAAGAGCTCTATTATTACTTTGTTGCTGGCTGTTGTGGCTAATAGCAGCCACCCCCGCTCGAAAAAATATGCAGGAAGAGAACATGATGTTCTTCAAGGTTTTTATAGTGAGGCCTCCCAATTTTAGACCTTTTCTCATATGATACACTTTTATTCTTTTTATGGGCAGAATTACAGTGGTGGACAATTACTACATTTACTCAAGTACTGTACTTGAGTACAGTTTTGAGGTACTTTACATGAGTATTTCCATTTTCTGCTACTTTAAACTTCTGCTATATTTCAAAAGCAAATATTGTACTTTTTACTCCACTACATGTATTTGATAACTTAAGTTACTTTGCAGATTCATAATACAAAATATAATCAACAAATAAATGATGATGTATTATTATAGGTTAAAGAGGACCTATTATGCTTATTTTCAGGTGCATACTTGTGTTTTAGGTTTCAACTACAACATGTTTTCATGCTTTAATGTTCAAAAAACACTTTACCTTTCTCATACCGGCTGTGCTGCTGCACCTCTTTTCACCCTCCGATTGAAACGCTATTTGAGCTCCGCCCTGCCTCCCAAAAAGCCCAGTCTGCTCTGATAGGTCAGCTGGCCCTCTCTGTTGTGATTGGTCAACCGAACCAAACTCTTCAGACTCTAGCTCCAGCTCCACTCTAGCTAGCTTTGTTTGAGGGCGTGCCAAACTAGCCGTTATGCAAATGTGTTACTTAGTGACATCACCACGTTACGGAAGAAAAGGCGGGACGTCAATCAAGGCGTTTCAGGCAGTTCAGGAGCAGTGTTTCAGTGGAGTAGAGTAACTCCTTTGGTGTGAACTTTGGGTTTTGTAACTTTGCAGACCTTTTACATGCAAAAAAACCCAACATAACACACTAAAGGAAAGGGAAAAAGCACAAAAGCATATTAAGATAAGACTTTATTGATCCCCGGGGGGAAATTCACAAGCTACCCGGCTGAATATGAAGTAATTAAAATAAGCTCCACCTTTGCCAGCTTCAACATGATCATCACTAATTATAACACAATAATATAAAATATAGCCTATTATATTTTCGACAAAATCAAAAAAGACTTGCAACTCGACTTGGACTTCAACACCAATGACTCGTGACTTCACCTGGACTTGAGCCTTTTGACTTGAAAATACTTGATACTCCCAATCCCAAAGATTAA
>CAKAOH010037448.1:0-26462 GCA_916701665.1 Sebastiscus tertius | reverse complement strand
TCAACAAAAGGTGGGCTGCTTAATAAGGAAGGGCTCAGGCGCCAGTGTCTACAAGAGGGGTCTTTATACGGGGGGCCAATGGTTAAGCTGATAGGGGCGTGGTCAGATATAGTCTGACTTCCTATAATACAGTCTTTAATTCTATCTAAAAGTGTCCTGGAGGAAAGGAAAAAATCAATTCTAGAGAAGGCCTGTTGAGGCTTAGAGAAGAAGCTATAGTCCCGGCCTGTTGGGTTAAGTACTCTCCATGCATCATGCAAGTCCAAGTCAGTACAAAATTCAGCCAGTTTAAGACTTTTGCGAGAAGGAATAGGCCTAGGAGGAGATTGATCAACAGTAGAGTCAGGGGTACAATTAAAGTCACCACCTATCAAAGTAAAGGAGGTAGAAAAGTCAGACAAGTCTGCCAGAAGCTTGGGAAAAAAGTTAGATTCATATATATTGGGGGCATAGATGCAACCCAGAAGAATGTGCTCTCCATATATGTATCCGGAAATAAGCACATAACGCCCTTCTGTATCAGTTAATGTTCTATCCAATGTATAAGGAAGGCTGCGATGTAAGAGAGTAGCCACACCCCGACTACTGGATTTAAAGGAGGAATAAAAAACTTGTCCAACCCAATTTCTACGTAATTTAATATGTTCCAGATCAAACAGGTGGGTTTCCTGTAAGAAAGCGATGTGGCACTTCTCCTTCTTTAGTAAAGTAAGAATCTTTTGGCGCTTGACGACATGGTTTAAACCTTTAACATTTAGCAAGGTAATTTTGAGATCACTCATAAGTATATCCACTAACAAGGTAAATGGGTGAAAGCATATTTGCAAATGGGTATACAAAACCCAAACTAAGATGAGAAGTCTGATAAGATCTAGTCTTACATGAGAGAGAGGACATCTTATTAGATGAGAAAACTAAAAACAATGGAACAGGATAACAAAAAATAAAACACAAAACATTACCCTCAAAAACAAAGCCTGACAGCTGGAGCCTATCAAACACTTCCCCAAAGAAGACACAAACACAATCACAAATGGTGAACACATTTGGGTGCGTGAAGCTGAGAAGTAACATTCCACCAAACCAGGAGAGAAATCTAGATCCCATTACTTACCCCTAAAGATCCAGATCAACTTCTGTCACCCTCCCGCCACCTACCACCATGAAAAGTAAAGTTGTCCAACAATATAGGGCTGTACTAGTTATTACTCATTCAAGTATTATATATAAAAAAAGCAAACATCTTATTAATGTGGCAATAAAAAAAAGATAAAAGGTGGTGGGCGACTCAGCATTTTAAACGGCCTTAATTATGCAACTCAAATAGAACAGGCAGTTGTCAAAAGGAGAGATTATGTATGGCAGAAACACCACATGAACTGAAAGAGACGTTATCAAGGGCCAAGATCATAAAAAACTGAGGTCAGCCTTGACTTTATCAAGTCCAATAAATTATTCACACAAAAAAAAGAAATGCAATGACCGTTTTAAAACAAAGTATTGACGCCGTTATTTCTCATAACAGAATATAATCAACCCGTGAGAGCTGGGTATATTATAAAGAGTGTCTGAATCTGCCAGAGCGCGCGCTCGGCTGTAGCCTGCGGGACTATTTATGTGCGTAATTGTGTGCATGTGCATAATGCAGGGTTCTATAACCAGCTAATGTTGTAAATGTGTGTGTGTGTGTGCGCTCATGGATGTATAAGAAACGTGTATAATGCTCGAGTGTATGAAGCTTAGAATATGTACAAGAGACAGCTGAGTCGCCCGAAACAAGTTCAAAATATTCCTTCGTGTCCCCATCCTACAGAGAGCAGGAAAAAAGACGGAGTTGTACCTGACCAAGTTTTTCATTTGTCCCAGTCCTTCACAAACTCCCAAGCCTTGCGTGGAGACTTGAAAGTGTAGTCCTGGTTGTTGTGCGAAAAGCACAGGCTGGCTGGAAAGCACATCTGGAAGCGTATCCCTCGCCTGATAAGACGCTGGCATACATCATTGAACTCCCGTCGGGTCTGCCTCACCTGGACCGAGAGGTCCTGCCGAATGTAGATTTGGTTTCCGTTGTACAGAAGCTTCTCTTTTTCCTTGACTGCAGCCATGATCCTCTGTTTGTCACAGAAATTGTGCAGCTTGATGATCACCGGTCTTGTATACTTTTCCTTCTGAGGGCCGAGGGATCTGTGCGCTCTGTCGATTTTAACTGTCCCTCGTTTGGTTTGCAAACCCAGTGGTTTGGGGAGCCATGATTCGAAAAATGAAGCTGGTTGTTGTCCCTCCGTGCCCTCCTTCAATCCAATAATCCTGATGTTCTCCCTGCGGCTGCGGTTTTCGCTGTCTTCGGCTCGTTGTGAGAGAATATTCACTTCCTTTTCTAAAGCCGTAATCTTGTTAGACAAAGAAGTCGCGAAGTCTTCAGCATCTGAAATACGTGATTCAGCCTCCGTTATGTGCTTGGTGTTGCCTTCGATACGGTTGTTAAATCCTTCCAGAGTCAGATGAAGTTCGGTAAACTTCTGATCCATTAAGGCGCTGATTTTCTGTGTGACCTCCTGCGCGAGGAGAGTAGCCAGGGCTTCTTCCTCGCAGGTGGCGGCGCCATGCTGGCTAACGTTAGCTGTAGCCTCCATGCTAGTGGTCTGGAGTTTCTTCAGCTCAGAGCCAGTTCTGGCCACGGCATCACGTTGAACTTGGTTTGGATCAGAAGCAGACATGTTCATACAAAGATAGCCACCTTTAGAAATTTCAGCCAGAGTCAAAAAGTAACTTTAAAATGTAAATTTGTATCGGTGGTGACGGGAGATCGTCGAAAAACGACTCCTCACGATGACTGCATGACGTGACCCCCCGGATCGTTTTTTTAATTTCGTTTTTCGTTTTTCGTTTGGAAACAAAACAAGCAGAGCGAGATTTCATTTTTTGTTTTTGGTTTAAAACGAAAAAACAAAAAACCCACGTGACTCCTGTTCCTCAATTAAAAATGAATAATGATAAAAGGAATTCGCAAAAACAAAAAATGGCCCGGATTGGATCCGTTTTTCGTTTTTGGTTTAAAACAAAAAAATATAAAATCGTTTTTTCGTTTTTGAATTGAAAGGGAATTACGGATTATCCGATGATACCCAGACCACTAAAGCTACGTGATCCTTTGTTCGTCTTTCCAGCGGTCACAACTTTTTTTTCAGACATCCAACATTTCTGCCACTCTTCACTCAACTACAGATTATGTCACACATGATCCTTTATTTTCTTTGGCTAGACAAAGCAGGGTAAAGCTAGCTACGAAATGCACTCATATGCTAACTCATATTAGCAATACAGTGAAAATACAGACACACTTTTCAGGGGGAAAGATCGTCGCCTGAACGCAACTAAAGTGTTCTTACTGCATTCTCTCATCAAAGTCACTTTCCTGTAGTAATTCAACACATCCATACATATAGATGAAATTTGACACGTAGATACTTGGATATGTATAAATTGACTCTACTTACATTTCAGTGGCAATCTCCGAAGAAAATGACACCAAAAAGACCGGAAAATGCGTCGTACCGGATAAGTCCGACTTGGGCCAATAGCGGCGAGCGACGTCCGACTTAGGAAACTTTGACGCTAATGTAGCTGTGTGTAGAAGGTCATAAACACCAAACTGTTCAGCCCTTAAGTTTATTAAGGAGACCATGTGTGAATGTACATTGTGTTAAGTGAAGAAATGCTGAGTTTTGTTACCTGTTAGACACGAGGAGTGAGTGTGGCGTTGTAGCTTTGCCGCTATGTTAGGTCTGTGTAGACAACGTAGCAGGAATGTTACGCCGCCATATTTTTCTGTGGACAGAATTCCTTCATTTGTTAACACGAGGCTTTTATTCTGAAATATGTGTCGGACAGTGTTCTAGACCATGAATGAATATAGTACGGGGTTTTAATTGTGGATTATTACTATTATTTACAAATTACCAAACGTTTCTTAACCTTTCTCTGTCTAAAATAAATATAAATTATATTTATGATGAAATGAAATGCCCATTAAAAGGCAAACTCTATGTAGAAAGAAAGAGCTGACAGCAGCAGCTGCAGCAGCAGGCACGCAGCTGAAATGCAGCTGTTGTGAACGTCCGACGCGTGTATCACGCAGCCGCCATGCGCTCCTGACGTTCCTGGTGTGTCCGGGCTGTAAGAAAAGATAGTTAATTGAAGACTGGTATAATTTAAAATAACATTGACTATCTAATTTAAAGGGACCATCCCACCCAGATGGATTGTTTAAACTAAACTATTCCTAGCGAAGTTTAAACAACCTAAAAGAGGGAAAAGTCAGTTGTACTTACCTTTTGTGAATTTTATTTAGCTTTTGGTACCTGCAGGATATTCATCCGTTGATTGACTGTTTAACTGTGTTTTACCTTGTCTATGTTCAGTAAAGGGCCGGATTTTTCATTTAAAGTACCTGGTCTATGGTCTATTTTTATACTGCTACCCCAGGTCCAGTGGATTTATTGTTGTATCGGTCGCTATAAATGCTACACAATATATTCCCAATCTTGCATTTAGCACCTTTTAAAAGTTCTTCAGTGAGTTATCCTCACTCCCTGACTCTCTTAGTCTTATTCTGGAAACACAAGAAGAATGATGTGTATGAAAAGAGCATTAAGTTAGCAAACAACAAACTAGCTAGTTAACGTGAGGCCTGTTGGAGAGATGGCCTGGTATAAGTGGTTTTGTTGCAGGTCAAGGTCATATCGCGAGTCTCCATGTGTAGCTCGACAGGTCCAAGTGGTTATTTTGTTTGAATGTGATGTGAGATGATTTTCCCACTATCCTGAAGTGGAATGTGATCAGGAAAGTGAGAGGCTTAAAAACTGCCCATCAGTGCCTGTGACCCTGGATGACCCCTAACAACTGCTAACAACCAGAGCTGCCGGGATGCTTGGGGCAAGCATTGTCAGACAAATTCTGCGAGACACTCTTGCAATCCAGGTGTGGCACGCAGTCTTCTCTTCTCTCTGAAATACCTTCAGAGCCCTCATAGATGTGCCAGCTTGGATACCAGGCTTCTTTTCACAGGTCATGCAACCTCGAGTCACCACTTTCATTTTTCCGACATCTGTGTTGCTTGTTTGTTTGGTAAACATGTTACACCTGTCACAGGAATGCTAACGGGCTAAAGTCCAGCAGCTTTTATTATAACCTGCAGCACTTCTTCTCACCTCCCTCGTTTTTCCATCTGTTTCCCTCGCAGCAGTGAATACAGGAAGTGTGAAGGAGTGAATGTGTGAGGAAAAGTGTTTCTTCACGTATGTACTGTATGTGGATGTGTCGGCAGCAGGCTACTGGGTTGTTGTCTGGTAATAGAGATATTATTCATCCCTCCCCCAGCTGTCACTGCTGTGTCTGGAGCGTTTTCCTGAACTGTGGGCTATGGGACACCTGGAGAACTGTCAAATCCACTAACCCTCCCAACTATGCGCAATGTTTCAGAATGGTCAACCTTTATCTGACTCGCTTACCTTATATTTTTGTGCACAGTGAAATAAGAGCAGCAAGAAATGGGATTCTTTCATATTATTTTCCTTTTTTATGTATTCAAAGAAGGAATCATGTAAGTTACATGATTCCTTCTTTGAAGTTCTTTGATTTGTTACATGATGTAACTTCTCATGATGGGAAATAATGAGGGATATAGTGGAATTTTTGAACATTAAAGTTTTTTCTGCCTTAAAACTTTTAAACTCGGGTACTGTGAATCCCAGAACCACCAAATTTAGCTGATTTATTTATGATATATTTTTTAGACAAAAATATCACGCCAACTCCCTGAGTCAACAATAATTGCTAAACCGCAAAGAATGAATTCTGCTTTATTTCCCTTACAGATAGCTTTCCTCCAGTGGTAGAACAAGTATTTACATACGTCCCATATTGTGTGTGTGTATGTGTGTGTGTGTGTGTGTGTGTGAGTGTGAGTGTGAGTGTGTGTGTGTGTGTGTGTGTGTGTGAGAGAGTGTGTGTATGAGGACTGAAAGGCGTGCCCAATGACACCAGCAGGCAGCTTGCATTACAACAACATCTGGGCTCCCTTGCCCCATCTGCGGGTGAGTGTGTGGCTCACGCATCGGCCTCCACAGCCACATGTAGTGGTACCAGTGCCAACGGTACCCCCCCCCCCCAACCCCCTGGAGCAACCGTCATCATTGGACACGATGGACAGCTAAGAGATATATATATATACAGTATATATAATGAATAGTGCGGTAACATTTTAAAAAAACATTTTGAGATTTTATTAATATAAAAAAAGGTGCCATCTTAATCTGCCCTGTGTACCCGCAAGACTCTACTGTAGTTGCCCTGACAATTAACAAGGGCTGAAAAGGCGATCGTTCAACCAAAGAGTATAGAAGCAAAGAGAAGAAACTCACAGACGAAGTTTGCGTTGGTTCAGGGGGGTCACTGGACCCCAAAGAAATGCATATTATATTTTTATAATAACACAGAACTAATAATTTATTGTAATGATGAATAATATCGACCTGGATGTGTCTTCTTATTGACAAAATAAGAAACAAACAAGATGAGAAGATAGATTTGTGGTCTCTTTATTTACTTATAATACTTTACTTATAATACTTACTTATAATAACATTGGACAGAGCGTCCAATGTTTTTACATTGGACGCTCTGTCCACACATCATCCACAACCACATACTTATCAGCTGTGCGCTCCAGATCAGACTAGAGAAGTATAACCATTTAAAAGATGGGTGAGTAGTACTTGCTCTCTTCCGACTTTTGTGTTTCTTAAACAGAAAGCAATCTGCGTTAGTGGGACTTCCAGTTAGGGCTGTCACCGTGAAGGAATTTCCCCATGCGGTGATAAAAATTGTGTTATTGCGTTTTTCTTTTTGCTAATTACTTAATTTATCCTGACTTCAGGTCTATATACATAACTTTATTATAAAAATAAAGAAACAATTATAAAACTTTATTGTTAGGCTATTATTAGTAATATTGTTTTTTTAAATGACAAAGATGACAGTTTTATAACTAATAAAATACTTGTAAATGCGGAACACAGAAGGGCAGTGAGAGGCTTTGGTTGTGTCTGGTTGCTATGATACAGAATATCCGCAGAAGTAAAAATGTCGGCACAAGATAGAGTAGTTGCTCTGGATGAAAGGAAAGGCTGAAGCACGTAGGGAGAGAGGACGGACCCGCCGGTCTATGTGTATTAATTTCTCCTCCATTGTTGTTGTTGTTCAGCAAATGTAGTGACAGCTGGTCTTTGTGGTATTTGTCTCGCCCCTTCTCCATTGTGATTGGACGGCTGGGTAAAAATGTGGCAGTGACGAACGCAGCGTTTTACCCAAAATTTAAAATTTTTCAACTCTCGGCGCTCCCATTGCAAGGAATTCAAAAAAGAAAAATGTGAACATAGCGGTTGTGGCTGTTTCTTGCTGTCCCCTGCGGTTGGTTTGTCAATAGCACGGTATTGCAATACTGCGGTTATTGCAACAGCTCTACTTCCAGTGGTTGTACAATAGTGAATGTACTTTCAATTTTCATATTAACATTGGAATATCCCCAGGACAGTTGTGAAACTGTGGTGCAGAGCAGTTATTAATCAGTGTATCAGGCTGGTTTATCTGTTTTTGTCTGAGTTGTTGTCTGTAGGTGATGATATGATCTCATTCAGCCTGAGTACTGATTGACCTGGTGGCCCCTCTGAGATGGGTAGCTCTTAGTCTGTTGATGGTAGAATGTGCATTTAGACAGTCATGCACCTGATTATGTGCTTTATAGTGACATTTGAGTTTCCTGTATTTTTATAATCAAATTGAGCTGAACAATTACATTATAGTGCAGTAAAGCAAAGTCCTTTGGATTTTGTCATTAGATGTTTAGTTTATGTTGTGTTATGATTATGATTTGTTTAGATGTTGCACCGTATGAACTCCCTTCTGTTTGACCTATAGTGAAGGACTTATCTTTGCCAGTTCTGCTACTGATGATGTGCCTAGTTTTCGCGGTGTATCCCGCACCGTCGGCTTTAGTCTGCCTATGTTGGAGGGTTTTTTTCCGCCCGATTTCGGCCGATTCAAAATGCTGAATCGGCCAAGATCGGACGGAGCCCGTCAGTGAGAGAAATCACTCTGATCTGTTCAGCTTAAACGAATCAGTGCACAAGAAGACAAACGGAAGTGAGGAAAGCAAGCCAACGAGTAAAGTCAAGAGGGTGAATACAGATGGGTCCTCCCATGTTTCATCTTCATGTCATCTGATCATTCCAACACACGGATATTTTCACAAAGACATGGCCATCTGGAATGAAGCTAAGTGGTGAGTGAGAGTGGTTTGAAAATGATCGGCAAACGCTGTTTTGTTTCATGTACGTATCATAACAACGGCTTGTATATCTGCAGTCCTCGGTCTTCTGGCTTCCCTTTTTGAATGACGAATACAGACTACCACCACCTGCTGGTGTGGAGAGTTATGTCCTCTCACACAGGCGCAGAAGGTATGTGATAGTTGGCCGTCGGCTGTAGTCTTTGCAGTGTGTTCAAATGCAATTTTTTGGCCAAGACAGAGGCGACGAACAGGCGGCCTTTGTCACCGCTAGTTCTCTGGTGTCGGTTTGGTGTGTCTGGGCCTTTACCGTGAGCTTCCCCCAAGGGGGCCTGTGTGCTCTTGAACTGGTGATTAAAGAGGAGCATGGTGTGATGATTGGCATGCCAGCAACTTAGGCAGCATCCATGTGGGGCTAAGAGCTCGCTGCCATGGCTGCCAGCCAGTCACCAAGCCCTGATCGTTAGTCAGTTTCTATGAAAAGAGGTGGTGGGCCCCTAACCCACCTCTTCCTCCCATGTGGAGGTGAGCGTCATCATTAGAATGCAGCTCACTGTTTGGTTCCCTGAGGGACTTATTTGTATTGTGTAGGGTTTATGTTTAATCTGAAATTCCTTTTTCTTCTGGATTTTTTTTCTGTAGCTGCAGGGCAACAATTTAACACAGTAAATGCCTCTCATGCAGAGGTCCCAGCTCTCATCTATCAGTACGCATCCTCTCTATGCAAAGATTGGGGGTAGCAACAAGGGGCGAGGAGAGGAGCAAGCAGCATGAAGGAGTGTAGCAGAAATAGTAGCAGGAGAAACACTATTTTAAGAGAGGAACAGAGATCTTTTTCAGACACAGAGTTTAAAAAGCTTTACAGCAGAATAGCTCAACCAACACACAGCTTCTCTGAGATCTAATTACATGTTTGTAATTGTACTTTTTTCACCAATTGTGTGTCTGTGTGATGGCTGTTGCCATCTAGTTCAATGTCTAAGCAGTTGATCAGCCTTCTCTACTGTTTCCTAAATTAACCAGAGTTTCAATATAATGTTAATGCTGTCATCTGGATTTAGGAACCTTAGAAACAGCTGTACAACCTGATATAAACTGGGAAAAAAAAGTTCGGAAACTTGTGTTTGGTCGATTATTTCTCTGTTGTTACAATGCTAATTGGCATTGTATTTTACATGGTTGGAAAGCCTGTTTATTTACCTTCACAATGATGTCCAACTTGTAAGGATCATGCATTTGTGTGATGAGCAGCACAGCTGATTATGTGGGTAGCGCCCAAGAAAAATTTGCCAAAATGCTCCGTTAATGGTAAACAGTGTATTCTCCTGTTGGTATTAACTCTTGTTTTGAGTTGTTTGGTAGATTGGATGATTGAACTCTCTTATCAGTAACAAAGAACAAACAAGACATATTGGCTATTTTACACTTTATTCATTTAATACACCGTCAGGAGCCTCAGTAGCGGTGGAAGATCCATACGCAGCCACAGCCTGTTTATCTACCTTCACAATGATGTTCAACTTGTAAGAATCACGCATTTGTGCATTTATGTGGGTAGCGCCCAAGACAGATTTGCCCAAATGCTCTGCCAATGGTTAACAGTGTATTCTCATAAGGCTACCAAGAAGCCTGCAATGACTGCCCTTCACCGTCAGGCCCGTTTGCGCTGGTGTCAACAACACAGACAATGGAACCTGAACATGTGGGGGAATGTCATGTTCAGTGATGAGTCCAGGTTCTGTCTGCCAAAGTTGGATGGCAGGGTCAAAGTATGGAGACGACGCGGAGAACGCTATGCTGATTGTTGCACCGATGGAGTAACAGCTTTTGGTGGGGCAGTGTCATGGTGTGGGGCGGCATCTCCCTCACTGGCAAAACAAGGCTTGTCATCATTGAAGGCCATCTCAATGCAGTGAGATATCGGGATGAGATTCTGCAGCCAGTGGCGATCCCATATCTCCACAATCTGGGACTAACTTCATCCTCCAAGATGACAACGCTTGCCCCCACAGAGCCAGGGTTATCACAGACTACCTCCACAATGTGGGAGTAGAGAGAATGGAACAGCCTGCCAAGAGTCCAGACCTCAACTCAATTCAACACTTGGGGGATCAGCTTGGGCGTGCTGTACGTGTTAGAGTGACCAACACAACCACGTTGGCTGACCTGCAACCAATCTTGGTTGAGGAATGGAACGCCATCCCACAGCAACGTGTGACCAGGTCGGTGACCAGCATAAGGAGGAGGTGCCAGGCTGTTGTGGCTGCGTATGGATCTTCCACCGCTACTGAGGCTCCTGACGGTGTATTAAATGAATAAAGTGTAAAATAGACAATATGTCTTGTTTGTTCCTTGTTACTGATAGAGAGTTCAATCATCCAATCCACCAAACAACTCAAAACAAGAGTCAATACCAACAGGAGAATTTTGGCAAATGTTTCTTGGGCGCTACCCACATCATCAGCTGTGCTGCTCATCCCACAAATGCATGATCCTTACAAGTTGGACATCATTGTGAAGGTAAATAAACAGGTGTAAAATACAATGACCATTAGCATTGTAACAACAGAGAAATAATCCACCAAACACAAGTTTCCAAACTTTTTCCCCCAGTATATATTTAGACTGCTTTTCTCCCATCAACCTCCACAAACTGACTTCACTGATCTCTTCATCTAAACCATCTACCTGTCTCCGAGACCCCATCCCAACTAGACTGCTTAAAGTAGTTTTACCCTTAGTTAGCACCTCTTTACTGGATATGATCAATGTGTCTTTACTAACAGGCTATGTACCACAGTCCTTTAAAAATTAGCTGTAATTAAACCTCTTCTTAAAAAGCCCACTCCAGAGGTCCTAGCCAACTATAGACATATATCTAACCTTCCCTTTACCTCTAAAATCCTCGAGAAAGCAGTTGCCAGTCAGCTGTGTGACTTTCTACAGAACAATCATTTATTGGAGGATTATCAGTCAGGATTTAGAGTGCACCATAGCACAGAGACAGCACTAGTGAAAATTACAAATGACCTTCTAATGGCATCGGACAAAGGACTTGTCTCTGTACTTGTCTTGTTAGATCTTAGTGCTGCTTTCGATACCATTGACCATCACATCCTATTACAAAGACTGGAACATTTAATTGGCATTAAAGGAACAGCACTAAGTTGGTTTAAGTCCTATTTATCAGATCGATCTCAGTTTGTACATGTTAACGATGAGTCCTCCATGCACGCCAAAGTTAGTCACGGAGTTCCACAGGGTTCTGTACTTGGATCAATTCTTTTTACCTTATATATGCTTCCTTTAGGCAATGTTATTGGAAAACACTACATAAACTTTCATTGTTATGCAGATGATACCCAATTATATCTATCGATCAAGCCAGACGAAACAAACCAGTTAATTACACTTCAAGCATGCCTTAAGGACATAAAAACCTGGATGACCTGCAATTTCCTGATGTTAAACTCAGACAAAACTGAAGTTATTGTACTTGGCCCTGAGCGCCTCCAAAACAAATTATCTAATGATATAGTTACTCTAGATGGCATTGCCCTGGCCTCCAGCACCAACATTAGGAATCTGGGAGTTATCTTCGATCAGGATATGTCCTTTAACTCCCACATCAAACAAACCTCAAGGACTGCCTTCTTTCATCTACGTAACATTGCAAAGATCAGGCACATCCTGTCTCAAAATGATGCAGAAAATCTGTCCATGCATTTGTTACCTCTAGACTCGATTACTGCAACTCCTTATTATCAGGCTGCTCCAATAAGTCTCTTAAGACTCTCCAGTTGATCCAGAATGCTGCAGCACGTGTACTGATAAGAACTAGAAAAAGAGATCATATTACTCCTGTATTAGCTTCTCTACACTGGCTCCCTGTAAAATCCAGAATAGAATTTAAAATCGCCCTCCTCACCTACAAAGCGCTAAACGGCCAGGCCCCATCATATCTTAAAGAGCTCATAATAGCCTATTACCCCACTAGAGCACTGTGCTCCCAGAATGCAGGGTTACTTGAGGTTCCTAGAGTCTCCAAAAGTAGAATGGGAGCCAGAGCCTTTCCTCTTTGATAACGCTTATAGTTAGGGCTGTCTTTGACCAGCCCCTAGTTAAGCTGCTATAGACCTAGACTGCCGGGGGACTTCCTATGACACACTGAGCTCCTTTCTCCTTCTGTATATATTCATGTCCCACTCATTGTTACTAACTTCATTCCTTCCCGGGAGTCCTTGTGCCTCCTTGTCTCGCAGGTAACCATGGAGCAGGGTCACACCTGGTGCAAGGTTATACCTGAACAGGGGTACAGTTGGAGCGGGGTTTCACCTGGATCTGGATGTCACCTGGATTGTGGCTGCATCTGCTGCCGCATCCGCTGCCTGCTTGACACCAACTGCTACCATCATTAATTAATTCCATCTGTACAAGGGACTACCAAGGCTAACAAGGGACTACCAAGGCTTAGTGACAAAGTGGCAGCCTGGAGAATGAGACTTCTCCAGGCTGCCAAAGACATCAAGAACTCCCAGCGAGCATGCTGATGCTGCGGGAACCAACGCTCGGGCATCGATCACAGGGACATCCCACACCAACATACATGGACGTACTGAGGAGAGATGCTGGACAGTGCTGGCGAGCTAGCCAGATGTATGGTGGACTGAGACAGCTGGAAGATCCTCTTGAAAGCCCGTCTGGGAACGACCCAATGATATCAATTCCGATAGTTGTATTATCACTCTTTTACATCCACTACTATTGATTTTGTGTTATCAGTCCTACTTGTATTAGTTATTACAGCTGCTGGGCTATTATTGTGGTTGCTTCTCTCTCTCTCTCTCTCTCTCTCTCTCTCTCTCTCTCTCTCTCTCTCTTTCTCTCTCTCTCTCTTGTTGGGTCTCTAAACTATGGTGTACGGTCTGAGACCTGCTCTATATATAAAGCGTCTTGAGATAACTTCTGTTGTGATTTGACGCTATACAAAAATAAATTGAATTGAATTGAATCTGCCACATGGTGGTGCAATAATTTCCGTAACCATGTCAGCATCAGATGTTTACTTCTTTGTCATTTTCAGAGCAGTCTTTGAGTCATTACATCCACCTTACCTGAAAAAAGTATGTTAACAGTCCATCTTGCCCTTTATTTGTGTGAACATGCAGATATTTTAGGTAGCTGTGCTTCTCAAACTACAACACTAGTTTTACTTTTTTTTTCTCTAAAGTTCAGTAACAAGAAGCACAACTATAAGCTTACATTTCCCATATTGTAAAAAGTGAGATTTTTATGTCTTTTTTATTATAAAGCACGTTTAAGTGCTCTATAAATACTGTAAATGTATTGAAACACTTAATTCATGGAGAAATGCACACAGCCCATATTCAGAAGCTGTGCATTTGAACCAAGCTGTTAGGATTACTGTACATTTATGATAGGATGGGATAGGATAGAATAGCACTTTATTTATCCCCGTGGGGAAATTGCAGTTGCACAGCAGCACAGATTCTAACACAAGAAGTAAGTTCACAAAATAAGACAGGGCATACAATGAATAAGAGTAAAAAATACCCAAGCAATAAGAACACTAGTAAAAGTTAGATTAAAAAAGGTAAATAAATATGTGCATTATAAATTATGTGCAGTAGCAGTAGTGCAAACATTATAACCACGTGAACAAGACAAACAAAGACAATGCAAAAACGGACAGTGTCAGAGACCACCGAGATGGCTGAGACTGAGGTCATCACGGCAGTTGGTATTGTACAGCCGGATGGCTTGGCTTTAAGCGCTCCTTCGAACACCTCAGAAGGATGAGACGATTGCTGAAGGAGCTTCTTAACCCATTCATCTCCTCATAGAGGGGTGAGATGGGTTCTTCAGTATGTTCTTGATCTTAGACCTCATCCTCCCCTCGGCCACCTCCTCCACGCTGTCAAGGCGCACTCCTACAACAGAGCCCGCCTTCCTGACCAGTTTGTGAGTCTGTTTGCATCACCAGCCTTAATGCCGCCTCCCCAACACACAACTGCAAAAAAAGTACACTGGCCACTACTGACTCATAAAACATGCGTAGCAGTCTGTTACACACATCAAATGACCTAAGTCTCCTCAGGAAGTACATTCTGCTTTGTCCCTTCCTGTAGAGGGCATCACTGTTGTCAGACCAGTCCAGCTTGTTGTTGAGGTGCACCCCCAGGAACTTGTACGACTCCACCACATCAACCTCCTCACCCTGGATGATGATAGGTGTAGGTAGCTTCCTGTTCCGGCAGAAGTCCACTACCAGCTCTTTTGTCTTGCTGATGTTTAGCTGCAGGTGATTGTTGTTACACCAGACAACAAATCTCTCCACCAGACTCCTATACTCATCCTCATTGTCCCCAGTGATGCAGCCGACGATGGAAGAGTCATCTGAGAACTTCTGAAGATGAGTAGGTCCAGAATTAAATCTGAAGTCAGAGGTGTAGATGGTGAAGAGAAAGGGAGACAGACCAGTTCCCTGGGGAGCGCCCATGTTACTCTCCAGTACCTATGACTGGCAGTGCTGGAGCCGGGCAAACTGCGGTCTGCTGGTGAGATAGTCCGTAATCCAACATACCATGGCACAGTCCACCTGCATAGCTGTGAGCTTCTCTGCAAGCAGGAGAAGCCGAATGGCATTGAATGCACTGGAAAAGTCAAAGAAGACAATTCTCACAGTGCACCCTGGCCGCTA
Organism: Sebastiscus tertius; assembly: GCA_916701665.1. Classification (NCBI taxonomy): domain Eukaryota; kingdom Metazoa; phylum Chordata; class Actinopteri; order Perciformes; family Sebastidae; genus Sebastiscus; species Sebastiscus tertius. The sequence continues at coordinate 11,397 of CAKAOH010037448.1, read as the reverse complement.
CAGGTGAGAGTAAGCCTTGTGCAGCAGGTAAATGATGGCGTCGTCCACGCCGAGGTTTGCCTGGAAAACGAACTGTAAGGTGTCTAGGGAGTCTGCCATCAGTGGCCTCAGGTGTCTCAGAACCAGCCTCTCAAAGGTCTTCATTATGTGAGAGGTCAGTGCCACTGGCCTGAAGTCATTGAGAACAGTGGTGCACACAGTAGGCACTGGAATAATACATGATGTTTTCCATAGCGAGGGCACCACCTACAAGTCCAGGGAGAGGTTGAAGAGGTGGCAGAGGATACCTGCACCCTGGGGTTGACTCCATCAGGGCCCACAGCCTTGCCTGGGCGGAGCCTCCTCCACTCCCCAACCACCTGGTTGGTATGGTCAGGTGACTGTGGGGGCTCGGCGGGGCGGGGACGATGTTCTGGGGAGTCTCTTGTTGCAGGCGAGATCTGGGAGAGGGGGTGGGGATTGCTGGTGAGGGGGGCTGTTGTTGACAGCACATACGGGTGTTAGTGGAGCTCCTGAGTCAAACCTATTAAAAAATTGATTAAACGCATCTGCCCTCTCCACACTCCCCTCCACCCCTGACCCTTGTTGTTTGAGGCTGGTCATCCTCTTCATTCCACTCCACACCTCCTTTGCGTTGTTCTGCTGTAGTTGACTCTCAGCCTTCTCCCGGTATGTGTTCTTCGCCTCCTTAATCTTCCCCTTCAGCTCTCTCTGGATGCGTCGGGCCTCCTCTCTATCCCGACCCTTGAACGCTTGCTTCTTCTGGGTGAGCAGGAATCTGATGTCTCTATTAATCCAGGGCTTGTTGTTTGGGAAGCAACGGATTGTTTAGGTGGGGATAATGTTGTCTGTGCAGAAGTTGATATAATCTGTAATGAAGCCTGATAGGCTGTTGATGTCCTCACTGTGTGTACTACAGAGTACATCCCAGTCTGTGAGGTCAAAGCAGTCCTGTAGGTCTGCCATGGCTTCCTCTGACCATACTCTAACAATCCTGGTGGTAACTAGCATGCGTAGGACATCAGGCATGTAGGTGGCCACTAGGTGATCTGATCTTCCTAGTGGGGGCAGGGCTTTGGAGGTGTATGCCTTACTGACATTAGCATACAGTAAGTCCAGTGTTTTATTGTCCCTTGTTGTGCATTTCACATACTGAGTAAAGTTGGTCAGTGTGGAGGAGAGGGGGGCATGGTTGAAATGGCCTGAGATGATTATGAGGGCATTTGGATACTGTGTCTGAAGTCCCGTGACAGTTGTGTGGATGACGTCACGGGCCGCTGCCGCATTTGCCGAAGGAGGAATGTCAACAACCACAATGATAGCATGTGAGAGTTCCCTCGGCAGATAGTATGGCCGTATTCCCACCGCTAACAGCTCAACATCAGGACAACACACCCTAGACTTCACGGTGATATGTCCAGAACAACACCATCTCGTGTTGATAAAGACAGCAAGTCCCCCTCCTTTCCTCTTACCGCTTTGTTTCCCTCTGTCCGCTTGTATCAGTTGGAACCCCCCGAGGGTGACGTCTGAGTCTGGTGTACTGTCCTATAACCATGTATCCGTAAAACATAGTAAACTGCACTCCCGATATTCTGCTGCTGCTGTGAAGGCTGCCTGCTCACGCTGGCGCCATGTTGCCATACCAACCGGTTTAGTTTACTGACCAGGCAATTATGGCCCGCCCTGTTACAAATATACAATATATAGACAATTTCACAGTTTTAAAGTAAACAATCTAAATGTGTCCCAGTTTGTATCACACAGAAGGTGAATACAGGCATATTTCGGCAGACAGTATGAGGAAAAAAAAGATTTTTTGGGACATTAAAGCAAGTAAACATGTTCTAGTAAAAACAGAAAATACAAGTATAAACCTGAAAATGAGTATGATATGGGACCTTTAACTTGGATTATTCATCAGTATTCATCAAGTAAACCTGTGCATTAAATACCCAACCATAAGAAGTTCTTTTTATGTATTGTCATGCTCCACCAGTTTGCCTCCGTTAGAAGTGTTTTTAAGGTGTAGCACCAAGGACGAGGGCTTGCCACAGTCCATTTGAATAACTGACTATGAGACCTCGTCTGACTGTGGATGTGAGCCCCTATTACCTTTATCTTTTGTACTTTTTTTCTTACATCTTTCTTACAGCTTGGACCAGGCTTAATTCTACTTTTATACAGCAGTATTATACCATGCCAGGTTCAACTGAAAGACTTCTAGGTCACACCCTTTGAGAGAGAGTGCATGAATACATCCTCCAGCAGGAATCCCAAAAATGTCTTGTAAAATTATCCAATATTATCCATATAGATTTCTTTTTAATATCTGATTTTAATTCAATTCTAAAAAAAATTCAAATACAAATTCAAAAAGGCTCAGTTAGGCTGTAAAATAGTACACTTTGTTCAAAAAAGCAGTTGTTGACTTGACTTGATTTCGGTGGTCAAAGGTCAAGGTCCCTGTGACATCATGGCCTTCCTATTCTTGTGATATCGCCTGGAGCGAATTTCTTCAAATTTGTCACTAGGGGTGTGACGATTCACACAGCTCACAATACGATACATGATATTGGGTTCACGATCTCGATACGTTATGACAGTCATTTTAACAAAACTTTAATGATGAAAATATATGATTGAAAAAGTAGCCTTTTATTCAAAAGACACAAAATGCAAAACAATGCTGTTGTTTGCCTTATAGTTCCATTTTCTATGTATCGGTTCTTCCTCCTGTCCTTTCTGCTCCATCAGTCAGTAACAGTCCTTCCTCCTGTCCTCTCTCCTCCATCAGTCAGTAACAGTCCTTCCTCCTGTCCTCTCTCCCTCCATCAGTCAGTAACAGTCCTTCCTCCTGTCCTCTCTCCTCCATCAGTCAGTAACAGTCCTTCCTCCTGTCCTCTGCTTCTGCTGACGTCACTCACTGCTGCAGGTAACGTTAGGGCTGGTAGGTGGGGGGGGGCTTTGTCTCAGCCAGCTGATCAGTTTACCAGTCAGATACATGACAAACTAACCTAAACAGTTGGACTACACAGCCTACTGCCAGCTTTGGTTTCAGTCTTGTGTAGCTGAGGGTTACGCTGCTCCTATACTTTATGAAGATAATAAATTAATAACACGGAGCCTCCATAGTCTGCAGCGCATCACCGCTTCACGTCTTCCGTTCCTCCCTTCACAATAAACTCCCTGGATGCATACACTGAAACACGGCTTACTAGAGGAACTAAAGTCATTCACAACTCAACTAAATAACTAACACGTGTTCACAGTTAGCTGTTAGCCGCCGGGCTAACGCGCTCTGCTTGTGTAAACAGCAGCGGTGGATGAGAGACAGCAGACAGAGCAGATTGAAACGTTGCTTTCAACCATGTTTAACCGTTTCATCGTGTTTATGCTTGTTGAACAGGTGTAATAACACAACTTGGCTTTACACTTGCAAAGTTTTATTGCACTAACTTACAGCAACGAGCGCAGCATCATATCATTTCCACCGCGGCATCTCTGATCAGCTGTTCACTGACTGTGCTGTGTGTGTGTTGATGTGTGTGGATCTCTGACACAGAGCAGCAAGGCCTATAGAAAGGAGGCTGGGTCACGGGCGGACATGGCTCTGGGGGTATAGGGTATGACACATGTGCAGTGTAACTGAAGCTGCGGCCGTGCATTGCGATTGGTTTTTGGCGAGGGCAGGCCAGATTTTATTGCGCATGTGTTGTACCCCCAAAGATATGATGCGTACTCAGCCTCCTACCATAGGACTTGCAGAGCAGCAGGAAGAGTTTGCAGCTTTAGCCGCGGAGCCCGTATGTACGTATGTACGTATGTACCTATTATGCCCTGATATCGCGATTCAGTTTTTCATCTTGACAGTGCATATCGTCACATTTATATCACGATATTTTGTGGCATGATATTTCGTCACACCCCTATTTGGCACAAACGTCCACTTGGACTCACAGATGAACTGATTAGATTTTGGAGGTCAAAGGTCAAGGTCACTGTGACCTCATAAAAAACGTTTTTGGTCATAACTCAAGAGTTCATATGCTAATTATGACAATTTCACACAAAATTACAGGATAAAATGATGAAGTGATGACATTTTGGACAAACATGCATATAAACTGCAACGTGACTGGTTGGCGGAGGCATACAACTGTAAGGTGGTAATTCTAGTTTCATCATTATTTAATACTTTTTCTTAAGCATCAACATTAAACAAACTTCCCATCCCTAGTCCTAATGTCGAAACTAGCTACAAGCAGTGCTTTCCTGTAGTCTGAAGAATATTGTTGTATGCATCTTGTGGCTAGTGTTTGACCACAGCAATGTTCAATATTCCAGTCTCCGGCCTGATGACAGAACCATGGTCCAGAAACCAAAATTAGTACTTGGTTCCTGCGGTTGAAATGCAGTCCCCGTAGTTCCTAAAAAGTTTCTAATGTCAGTGGTCATTGAATTAAAAGAAGCTTAAAGCGAAAGTGCAGACAGGAAGACCCTTAACACTCTCACATTCATAACCTTTCTGTCTCTCTCTCTACTCGCTTCTACTCTATCAGCTGACAGTGGGTTGATCACTCTTAGATAACCAAACAGATTCTACCACACTCTCCATGAGCCAATCATATCGTTGCAATCAAATTTTAAAACTGTTCTTCTCTCTCCTGCTGTCAGTTTCAATTCAGTGCGACTCCATGCAACCAGCAAATCGTTCATGTTACCTTTTTATCCAGTCTCAGTGGTATAACAAGCAACGTCTGATCCTCAGCAGAGGAGTTTCTTCTCCCTCTTGTTTCACTGCTCAGGCATCCTCATCTGGTACTCCAGGCTACAAACGATCGCACTCGCAGTCTCTGATTAAATCCAGCAAACATTATGCTCACCGCCAGCCTCATATGCTCAGGCTCACGCCTCGTCAGCGTCTTTCATTGGCATCTGGCTTCTTCATCACAGCCACATCATCACTACATTCATTCCACCTCAAGCTGCTCTTCATCTAAAGGTAAAGGCTTCACAGAATTCACAAGCCTCACCTTACCTGGCACGAGGCGATGGTCATATTATGATATGACCATAGAGGAAACGTTGTCATACGTTTTGATAGCTGGACCGAAGGATCGGCGTGATTCAAAGTCATCTGATCAATCACTCCCATAAAAGTTCAACAGTTACATCCAAGCAGGGTTTATCACTCTGATCCAGTACTCGTAGATCATCCAGCTGCCTATGAACTAGTTCCGAGGCGCTTGTCCTGTAACACTGTTTAAATTTTCTCGGCGCATCAATGCTCACAGGGAACTATTACCATAAATGCTGTACTAGCAGTGGGCTGTAATTCTACTAATGTACAGGGTAACAGACTTTGGACTGAAGCAGCCTTCTGTTCATAAAGTCTGTGACATAAAGCAAACTCTCGGTTTGCATGGGTGTTCTCGGACAACATTATGCCGTCTTAACCTTACAAATATCACTCTGCAGCATTCATGAAGCATCGCAAATTTTGTGGCACTTGAAATACGTATACTGTGGTAATAAGCACTGCAAGTTTCTCATACGGTATCTCATTGCTGTTTTCATCTCGTGGCACTCGTACGTTCCTACAAGTCCTGTGTAATGGGACTTAAACGTGCAGTAGGCAGTATATTTTTGGCATCATTGGGGAAAAAATTCCATAATAACCTTTCAACATATTGTAATTCAAGTGTTCTGAGAGAATAATAGACTTCTGCTCCTCCTCATGGCTCTGTTCTCAGGATTTAAAAAATCTAGCCAGCAGGAGACTTTGACCAATCACAGGTCATTTTAGAGACAGAGTGTTCCTATTGGCAGTGATCCGTTCATGTGACCGGTACTTGGCGTTCCTTCAAGCCATCTCAACCTGATCTCAACATGGCTACCGGGTCACAAACTTTCTCATTCACAGCTAAACCGTGCACAACAAGATGATTCTGATAACATTTGAGAAATAGGCATTACAGTAACAGAATATTGATTCATATTTGATCAGCGCTACCTGGCCGGCCGCCTGGTCTGGGTTGCTGATTGATTGACGACCGGCTCTCATGGACAGCAGATGGACAGCAGATCTCAGGTCAGCTCTTACTGCTTGTTTTCCCCTGGTTTGTGAAATCTCGCAGATGCTGTTAGGAGCACCGGAGGACACCGGAGGACACAGAGGCACAGGATTTTTTCAGGTTACCTGTTTCATGTACTACTGTCAGGAGATAGTGACCGTTTTATCAAGATAATTTACTTTGTTTAATCATATTTGCTCCAATCACGCCTACTTCAGCTTTAAAAAGATCAGGTGTAACTCAAATGCACGTTAATATATTATAGTCCTATATCAAGTAAATATTGACTAAGCAATAGAAGGACTAAATGCTACATGGTGTACATCACCACATGCACAGAGTTTATCTACCTCGTTCAGTGCAGCTTATAAAGCAGTCGTCACCAGTAACATATGCTGTTGAATGATAATAAATAAATAATAATTATTATAAATAAATAAATAAAAGAAGGTCTGTCTGAATATATTGGACGTGGAAAAAACGTCACCTTCTGGCGTCACCTCATAACCACGTTGCAGCTACGGTGTTCTACTGGGACCATATTGGCCAGGGACACGTCACCTTCCGACATATCCTCGATCACACGATCCACTCAAACAGTGGTTAGTCATGGCTGACCTCATCACAACATCACACACAACTGTGCAGCGGCATAACAACATACATTATTCACATGCAAGCGAATTCCTCCGACTCAAAGTTCCCACGGACACGTCATCCGTGGGTTTTTCTGGGGGTGGGTATATCACAGCGTGGTTCTCAGCACCAGCCTCCCTCTTACTCCTGTATTCATTGTTGGCTCGTGAAGCTACAGTACATGTCTGAGCCTTCATCGGAACACAATCACATGAGTTCAGGTGTACATCAATCGTTGGCATCCCAGTAGTACACTCTTCAGATCGAAGGGAAGGATCATGCGGTCATCTGCACACAAAGTCATCATCTCAACCTGTCACAGTAACGACAGCAAAATGCCAGCTGCTCTAATGGCGGTTCAACAGATCCTTTATACTCATGCATATAACTGGTGGTATCAAGAACTCCCAGCAAGCATGCTGTGCTGCGGGAACCAACGCACGGGCATCGATCACGGGGACGTCCCACACCAACATACATGGACGTACTGAGGAGAGATGCTGGACAGTGCTGGCGAGCTAGCCAGATGTATGGTGGACTGAGATAGCTGGAAGCTCCTCTTGAAAGCCCGTCTGAGGACGACCCAATGATATCAATTCCGATAGTTGTATTATCACTCTTTTACATCCACTACTATTGATTTTGTGTTATCAGTCCTATTTGTATTAGTTATTACAGCTGCTGGGCTATTATTGTGGTTGCTTCTCTCTCTCTCTCTCTCTCTCTCTGTCTCTCTCTCTCTCTCTCTCTCTCCAGCCGGTCTCGGCAGATGGCCGCCCACCCTGAGCCCGGTTCTGCTTCAGGTTTCTTCCCAGTAATCGGGGAGTTTTTCCTGGCCACAGTGCGCTTGGTGGATCTTGTTGGGTCTCTAAACTATGGTGTACGGTCATAGACCTGCTCTATATATAAAGCATCTTGAGATAACTTCTGTTGTGATTTGACGCTATATAAAAATAAATTAAATTGAATTGAATCGATGGTGTTACAGCTTCTCGGCTAATCGTCCCTCTGTTTTATCTGGTTCCGGTCAGAGCTGACCTCGGCATTCATCAATTCATCTGTTCAGATTAATTAATTCAGATCATTACAAGCAATTCATAGCATATTTCGGCTAATTGCTCAACTACGCTTTCTGTTGTTGACATTTTCATTGTTTTATTTTGCAAATGTTTATATTCATCATACTTCGGTAAGTGGTTATATCATCATATTCTGATAAATGTTAAATTGTATTATCATCTGCTATTCACTACCTTTGAATACTCCTACACTCTCTTCTTATCTCATATTCAGCTATTTTTTATTATTCATAGCTTATTTTTACTCCTATTCACTCATATGCTGGTCTATCATGATTTCTCTATCATGACCTCTCTATTGCTCTGGTCTATCATGACCTCTCTATTGCTCTGGTCTATCATGACCTCTCTATTGCTCTGGTATCATGACCTCTCTATTGCTCTGGTCTATGGGTGCATGCCAAAGCTCTTAATTGCATCCCTGTTTCCCTGGGTACGTGCCAAAGCTCTTAATTTTCGTTTCCTCGCTCCTCGATCCTCACTTGAACCGGAAGTTGTTCTGGTGCGCCATTTTGAAGACCATCCCAAAGCCCTTATTTGTGCATCGAGGAGCGATGATCGAGGATCGAGGATCGAGGAGGCTTGCCGGAGGAGCGATGAGCGAGGATCCACCAGTGCATCTTCCACGGAAGTCGTGCAGCTTAAAAGCTCCGCCCCCAGTTACATCTGCCAGGCATTTGAATCATGGCGGAGAAACAGTACAAGTGTAAGTGTCCGGTGTTTAATGTTATTTCATCGTTATTCAGGGAAATAATGTGACGTTAATGCAACGTGTTTACATTTATTTCATCCACAGTCTGTGTGTATGTGTGTATTGTAGAGCATCCGTTATTTATCGGACCTTTGTTAGAATATAAGTGTGTTATGCCAGAGCAAAAGTAACGCCACCAGTATTCACATGGTGGACGTGCTGCTTATTTCAAGAAACAACTTATCATTAATTGTTCTTCATATGATGTGAGGAAAATGATGTGACATTACTTAATGTTTTCCCATTTCTGATATGTATGAAATATGTGTCATTTAACAGGGACAGACGAAGACACAAAAGCGCTAATCACGCAGAGAACACAAAACGAACCTCTTCACAGGGAAGAGGCACACGGCAAAGAAGGCGTGGGGGTGAGTTAACTGTTTTACGTCTGTTTTGACCGTGCTATTTCACTGCATTTTGTGGTAATCAATACAATTAGTGTCACACTATCACAGCTGTCCACGTGCCAATTAAGTGTGTGCTCTATTTATCATGTATTATACTTATTAAAAGTAATCACACTTAAGCTCTTCCCCTCACTTTGCATGTGAGACTCACAGTTGAATATGATCTGACATTGTCACATTAATGAGAGATGCCCTTTTATTAATATTGAACAGAACTATCGTGTGTCTGGGATCAGGGATGCAATAAGTTGACATGTTTTATACTCCACAGGAAAGTCATAAAAATGATGGGCATGGAGGGACGCCTCACCTCCACACAGGTCTCAAAAAAATGTTGTAGTCTGTCTACATATAACTGATAAATCCCTTGTTTGATGTCTTCCAGGAGCTGAAAAATCCACCAACGGGGACGGGGACAGATGGGGGTAAGGCCACGGCAGCCACATGGCCGTGGTTTTCCCTGATGCATGAGTCCATCGGGAGGCGGTCCTCTATCGAGCCCCCAGTCCTGATGGACTCATGTGTCGGGGAAAACCCTGAGCCTGTGGCTGACGTGGCCCCTAGTGGCTCATCATCCAGAGCTGGGTCCGCTACTTGTGGCCAGGCATCTGAGGAGGAAGAGGAATCTGCCCAGCCTGGCACAAGTAGCAGCACCGCAGAGCTGGATGATGAGCCATCCACCTCTACCCGTCCCTCACCCAGAAAGCGGCGGGTCACAAGGGGGGCGCTTCTCGATTTCCTTAAGGAGGAATCGAAGAAAGAGGAGGAGCGCTATAAGGAGACACAGCAAAGCAGCAAACGTTTTTTAGATTTATTTGAGGACTTGGTCCGAAAATCTTAATTTGTATTTATTTATTTTGTATTATAAAAGCTCTTTACGTTAAGCATTATTTATTGATTTACTCTTAAATGGGAATATTTAATTTGTTGCCCAATATTATTTGTCCTTTTCATTAAACATTTTAAATTGTTGAAACCATCTTCACTGTACTCCAAGATTCTTGGTTTGACATTTACTTAATTAACAAAGGTCTCTTCACAAATTCCTTTTCCAGACTAATGTTCAATGTACAGGAGCAGAACAGTGTTATCATTAAGTTTGTAGTCACAGGAAAGCATTTCCTATAACCTTGAAACACCATAGACCTATCATAATTTTGAACATTTCAGTGCAAACCTAAATAAATTATACAAATAAAAGCAAGCAGACAATACAAGATCTAAGTAAACTGGTAGTGAGATGTTGGGAACAAACTGGAATGACAACTTGTTTACTGCACAAAGCACATGTTCATTTATTTCCTTTACAATCCTCAAGCGTCTTGAGATAACTTCTGTTGTGATTTGACGCTATACAAAAATAAATTTTATTGAAGATAATGGCACAACAGCCTCTTTGTAGATCCTGCTGTTCTTCAGGACTCTGGTGTCATGGACAGAGCCAGGATACCCCACAAATGTGTTATTAATGAAGAGGCCCTTCCCATCACATACTGCCTGCATTTGTATGGATGGGAAGAGCTTTCTGTTGAGGTAATCCTGGCCATTGGGTCCTGGGGGGGTCTTTATGCGGACATGGCAGCCATCAATGGCACCCACACACTTGGCGAACACTGGACTGTTGGCCAGCCGTGCAAAGGCTTGGCCAACCTCGTCCAGTGCTCCAGCGGTGGGCAGTTTGATGACCTCCTGGCGAAGGGCTGCAATCTTCTCCACTCCAGTGTGCACCAGTCTGCAGACTGTGGACTTGGGGACACGAAAGGCTCGGGACACCACACTGTATGATAAGCCGTGTGCCAGCCAGTATAAAGTAATTAACAAATGCACCTCATGTGACCAGCCTTGTGTGTTCTTTGATGGCAGAACCCTGAGAAGGACCTCGACGGACTGTCTCCCCAGCCTGTAGTCCGCCATGAGGTCCTTCTGGCCATCAAAGAACACAGCAAGGACTGGCACATGAGGATTTAATTGAGCATAAAAAATTAGATCTGTGTTTATTTCCATCTCCATCTCCATCTCCATCTACGGAGATGGAGATGGATCTAAGTAAAGGAAACGGTTACTTCCCACACATAAGTTTGCTAAACTATGATTAGAACTAATCTTACATTAAATGAAACTCATTGGTGCAACGAGTCATGAAACATTACACTTGTGTGATGCTTACCTCTGAACACAGGATAGCCCGCTGCAGCCTTGCTCTCCTGCGCCGTGCATGATGCTGCTGTTGCTGCAGCATATTAAAAATAGTTCCTGCACACAGTACTGCATTTGATGCCATTTTCTTCTGACATCTTCTTTTGTCTATCTGGCACTTATATAGTGCTGGTACCTTCTTCTTCAATCAACCTCATAAGTTACAGCTGGTAAGGTGTCAACCCACCTAATGACCCTAAATGTGGCTGCTGAATGGCAGTGATACCATTGAATGGAATTTGAAGAGG
>CAKAOH010037447.1:0-12840 GCA_916701665.1 Sebastiscus tertius | reverse complement strand
TGTGTGTGTGTGTGTGTGTGTGTGTGTGTGTGTGTGTGTGTTCAGAGGACCACTCTGTTGTTGGACCCGCTCTACAGAAGGAAGTGCAGTGCCTCGTCTGACTCCGCTCCTGGGAGGCGACTTCCTGCCATCAGGTAACAAAACTCTGATGTAACAGTACAGGACTGTAACAGAGGCAGAATCATTACTTATTACCTGCTCTGTGTGTGTTTGCGTGCAGCTCGGAGAGGACAGCTCACCTGTTTGGTCAGCTGAGTGCTGAGCTCCTGCAGACGGGGATCAGCGTGGAGAGTCTCTACATGCTGCTGCAAGAGCTGAGGACTGCTGCTCACCGCAACGTTGCACTACGACGACTCTTCTGGAGGGTGAGACCTTCAGATACATGTTGGTACTTGTGAGGATTCTCCTTGACATCATTCATTCCCTAACCATAACCATCATAACAACATGTCTGACCTGAATCCAGTGAACCCTTTTCAAGTCAAACATAATTCATGCCCTCGTACACTGATTTCATTTTTATCAACCAATAACAATAATAGGGAAAACTAGTAACAAAACAAGTTGATTTGAAATTACATAGCATCCTATTTTATAAGCTCATCATATGTTTTGTATGTAAAATCTTTATCAGTAAAGGCCGTTACACACCGCCAGTGTTTTCTTCGTGCGATCATTCAATCATAAGTGTTGCGCCTTACAACAAGAGCAATAAAAAAGGCAATAAATATAGAATTTTTTTTCGTGCTATTAATTCGCACATCAATATATTTTTCCAAACTGTTGTTTATGTCATGAATACTTTCACACAGAACGTCAGAGGTTGATTGTCTGAACTTTCGCACCGCGAATAAAGGCATCAACTAATTAAGTTGCGTGGAACTAGTTGAGTTGCGCCTATATTTATGAAACAACAGCACGGAGGCTCCAGATCCATATCCTTACCCACTCCTTCCGTTATTTTATTGCCTTTCACAATAAAAGCCCTTGAAATATTACATTCGCAGGTGAGTATTTTGTTTATTCGTCACTCCCCCGGTGTGTAAAAGCCTTAAAGTAACTAGTAAATACTGCCACATAAATGTCGTGGAGTAAAAATTGCCTCTCGGATGTAGTAGAGTAGAATAGAGAGTAGCAGAAAATGGAGGTACCTCAGTGCAGTATTTTTGTAAATGTACTTTTGCTAGTGCCAGTAACTGTGAACCAAACAAAAAGAGTCCTCACAAAGACACACTCTCATACAGACCAAAGCCAGATTATATGTGAGTAAAGTTTTATATGTTTGTGAGGATCTTCTCTCTTGTGTTTCAGTCCAGTGAGGTGTGCGTCTTCCTGGTTCAGACTCTGGAGGAATCTCTGCACGGATGTCAGAGGCTCAGTGGAGTCTACACAGCAGATCAACTACTGTAAGCTTCTCTCTCTGTCTGTGTGTGTGTGTGTGTGTGTGTGTGTGTGTGTGTGTGTGTGTGTGTGTGTGATCTAACACCCTTAATACCATTAAGGAAATCGCCCTTTGAGGTTATAAAGTACTTTGTTTTTACACAACATACATGTGGCTGTTTAAGAAGGAGGACATCTTTGAGTGTGTGTGTTCATAATGTTTCATCCTTGAGTTAGTGTTAGTATTATATGTTAGTATTATTATGTAATACATGACTTTAACACCTGCTCAATGCTTCTGTTCAGACTGAGCACTCTGACCGTGCAGACGCTCGCCGTCATGTTCAGAGAGACGGAGGGCGAACCAGCCAGACTCAACCTACTCTCCGCCAAGAAGTAAACAACCCACCTGTCCTCCGTCTATTTGAATACTTAAATATCTTTTAAAAACTTTCTGCTTCTACACAAGAATTGTTTTTATCTCTCCCTGCAGAGGTGCCCTGGCCTCCGGAATGCTGCTTGCCTTGATATGTGATGCAGAGCTACAAACACAGAACCAAAGATCTCTGGTTGACTGTGAGGTGAGCTGCTCTCTACTCACATTATATGTTATATAATAATAATAATATATAATAATATAATATGATTATTTATTTAATCTGTTTTTAATGCTACAGCTGACCTTCTCTGTCAGCTTCAGGCCTTACTAGCTGAGTATCTGGACGCTGCCTGCTCGCTGCTCTTCGAGCTGCTGCTTTTAGGCCACGAGGTGAGTTATCTACATTAAACCTCTCCCTTTACTTTGATTGTTTGAGCATTAACACTGCTAATATTATACCCTCATCTGTACAATCCTTAACTATCGCAGCTCTTCTACTGCTGGGTTTTTAAATACACACAGTTATACGCACAAGAAAGTAGTTTTAACTATGCTCCAAAATGATGGCATACCCTACCAAAAGCTATAAGAGATTTAATTTCACTTTACTGTCTTTTTATTGTCTAATTTTATTGCCCTTGTTTAAAATTATCGCAGGTGGTGCCATTTTGGATAAAAAACAACCTTTGCCTGTTTATAACAATCAAATCAAAATTGTTTTGCTCATGCATATTCTGTATGTGTAAAATGTCGAACCTCAACATTTGCACTCAGCCTGTGACTTCACACTTTATTGAAACGTTTCTGTGTTTTAGGCAAGCAGATGTTCCTCTGCCGACAACTTCCTGTCTGTTGGCTGGATCCTCGGGGTCCTGCAGCCTCATCCTCACCTGGTAGTTTATATATTTTGTATCTATTTACCCAGATTCCCTACTACTGTAATTACTACCACGGTAAAAACTACTCTTCCTGGGGTCCGTACAAAAACACTACATCACAATGTAAAAACAAATATGTAATTACAGTCCAAAGCAAAAAAGGGCATAAAAAAATAAAACAATTAGTGACAATAACACTTTAAAGCTGAAAGAGCTGGTCTGCATTTTAAACCGGTAATAAAAGTATGTTGTTGAGTTAAAACTGAAACCCAGTACTTTAGAGCTGGTCTCCTCGTCTCTCTGCAGTTGTCCTTCATTGGGTACCAGGCCCAGCAGGTGGTGCTGGTGTTGTCAGACCTGCAGGAGTCCGTTCTGAGTCCAGTTCAGTCTGTGCTGTTGTTCCAGCGCTGTCGCCTCCTGCTGGCCTGCCTGCAGTACAACAACCAGCTGGCACAGCACCTCCGCTCCCAATTCAGAGAGGAGTTCAGGTTTGTGGTCTTTTCTGCTCAAGATTGAGGATGGTGATGAATAAAGGATGATTTCGCAATGAAAAGGAAAGTTTGCCAATAATGAAACCCATACCAGTGCAGTGTAAGTGAGTATTTTATCTACAAATTTTCCTTGATATGTCAGCTAGAACATTTTGTAGGTGAAGTTATACAATAAATAGTATTGTTTTTATTATTATTATTATTATTATTATTATTATTATTATTATTGTTGTCGTCATGATTATTTTATGTTTTTTCATTTTTTATTATATATTTTTTTTAATGAATAGTGTTAACGTTAATTGATTCAGGAAACAAATTGATTCGTGACACACTTTTTAAATAACGGTAAATAAAAAATAAATAACAGAAGGTATTAAGTATTTACAAGTCAAAAAGCTCAAGTCCAAGTGAAGTCACGAGTCACTGGTGTTGTCAGAGTCGAGTTACAAGTCTTTTTTTATTTTGTGAAGTTGAATCTAAAGTCATCAAATTTGTGACTCGGGTCAAAGTCATGTGACACCTTGGCTTTGTATACTACTGAGTAGATTAGTGGTATAGTAGCAACATATAGGATTTTTTTTTTTATGTAAAAAGCAACTAGTAACTAAGTGTCAAATAAATGTAATGCAGTAAAAAGTACAATATTTGCCTTTAGATATAGTGGAGTAAAAGGATAAAATAGAAATACTCAAATATAGTAATTCAAAATTGTACATATGGACAGATGTTTTTCTTCCCTCCAGGTACTCTGTGAAGCTGTCATGTGCTGAGGAGAAGCTGCCGCCTCACTACCCGATCAGCCAACCAACTCTACGACTGGTCGAGCAGATCCTGACTCTTCACCTGCACTGATGGTCATCGCACATGTGCACTTACACCTGGAAACAGGGCTGTGACAGTGTGTGCCTTTACCAACGTCTGAGTGAGTTTATGCTTTGAGCTGTATATACTTTTTGAGTTTCACCACTGCCACGAATTAACAGAAATAACGGCACTACTTTCTGTGTATTTGTTTTGTCAATAAATGTTCCTATAATGCTGTATAGCAGAAATCTTTTCCAGGTTTCATAAGTGTTAGCAGTGATTTGAGCTAAATGCTAACATGTTGAGCAGGTATAGTATTTACCATGTTCACCATCTTAGTTTAGCATATTAACACGCTAACATCTGCTAATTAGCACTAAACACAAACACTCCAGTAGTATGAACATTTCTCCCTTCATGTTTGGATTCTGCCTTTGTGTATATTTGAACATTTGTAGATGTTTAACCTGTAAATGTCATAAGGCGCTCTAAATAAAGGTAATTTCAAGGTGAAGTTGTCCCAAAAACGCAGAAAAGTTAGAAGAACCTGGCTCTCCTTTTGCGGCAACACATTGCGACGTCATCCGGCAAGACACCACAGTAGCCCAAGCCAATCGGATACGTCCAAGGGCACATTCATGGTAGATTACTTCTGTGTACCGGGCGGTTGTCTCAACAATAGAGAAAAGATTACGTCTAACAAGGGTCAGAGTGCCTTGAATGGTGCTCTAGGAGCAGAGTGGGGGTTTCTGGCACAGCTTCACCTACTTCCAAGGTGCAGGGAGAAGGGAAAATGTCGGAAGAGGTCAAAAACTCCAGCAACATTTGTCGTATATAGAACAACTGGGCCTAAAGTTGTTTCATATAAAAGTGTTGCTGGAGTTTTGACCTCTTCTAAGTGGTGCTACTCCGTGGTGCCAGGAAATGACGTGAACTGTGCACGCTGTTCTTTCAGGATTTCTCTGTGATGAACTCTCATGCAAAACCTGGCCAGCGACAGTGATGACAACAGTTAATCAATGTTGATGGCTGAATTAAAGCTAGGGTTGGTAATCTTCTTCAACAAAATTTGTTTGTTATACAGTATTTATTGAAATTCTCATTACATCCCGACAGCAATCAATAAATCAAATGCTCTGACAAAAAAAGAAAGAAAAAAAAAACGTTATCTGTGGCTGTCGCAGGACTGTAATAAACCCATTCGGGCTGAATGAAATGATTGGACAGCCTACCTACCTACCCACCCGCCTACCTGCCTGTGTGTACTCTGCTTGTGCACTCATTGAGACATCAGCGGAGTCTTCCACAAGCTGCTAGATTGACAGTGGTGAGTACTAACAATAGTACTCATTATTATGTGTTTATGTTCATTCACCATATACGCCATACCAAAAGAACAACATATTCTGTGCACTTTAATTCATCAGATGAAGACACAACTCTGGGAGGAACCAATGAACGCCAGGTAGTGTTAACGTAGTAAACATGACCTCGTCACACAACGCTATGTTTCCTGGCAGTGATTTGTGGGCGATCTGCGCCGGTGTAATCATTCACATCTTGCCTTTGAGAGTTGGACTGGAGTACAGATGCTGCTGCAGAAAAGCCAAGATCTTATTCCAGGAGTCTTCCTGAGCATCTGAATGGGGTTTGGTTTGTCCTCCCCACAACACTATTACTGAAACACACAATGTTGTGTTTGAGAGAAGATTCTGCCACACGGTGAGTCTCAAAACTTAAAATTTAACAAAGCTGAAAAAAATGTGGAGCTAATTTCACTTTATATACTGCTGGGTAGTTTTTGAAAATACACTATTATATCGGATGTTTCTGGATTAATATTACTGCTGCATTAATGTGTATGTTGCAATTTTCACTGCTGTAAATATTCAAGGTATTTAAATCTAGAATCTTTATATATTATTGATTAATCTACAAGGACAGACTATGTCCTCCAATTAGACTCAGACTCTGTGGCTGGAAGGGTTGTGGCTCCCCCTGTTGGGATGTATTTGTTGTGCTGGTTGCGATCACCTAACCCCATATCCCCATGAAGATCCATATCTTGAACGAGACAGTTATTTCTATTATTTGTCAGTAGTTTCCTTTATTAACAAGTTTACATTTTACAGAAGTTTCATTTTGAAATATCTGGACAATCTGTTGGTTGATTTGTGTGATCCATGCTGCAGTTGACATAATGCATATGTGTGAATGAATGAATATTTTATTTTCATGTCTGGTGATTTACATGAGCCATCCCTCATGGAATTATTATTATAAACCAAACATTACTGCATGTTAACCTACCATCATCTAATCACCATCATCACAATACATGAATAACGCTCCCAAAAGAACAACATATTCTGTACACTTCAGTTCATCAGATGAAAGGCACACGGTCATCATAGTGAGTATCCAATGAACATGGCAGTGAAATGTGGTAGTGTTAATGTAGTGAACATGACCTCATAACACAACACTATGATTTAAAACTTAAAAATTTGTAGAATCATCCTCTGCATTTAACCTATCCGATCTGCGCCAGTGTAATCATTCACATCTTGGCTGTGGGAGTTGGGCTGGAAGACAGATGCTGCTGCAGAAAAGCCAAGATCTTATTCCAGGAGTCTTCCTGAGCGTCTGAATGGGGTTTGGTTTGTCCTCCCCACAGCACTATCACTGAAACACACAATGTTGTGTTTGAGAGAAGATTCTGCGACACAGTGAGTCTTGAATGATGAGTGAAGTTTTTGTGAATGGCACTTGAATATCAGACATTTGGGCCTACATAAAATATCTGCCAATAGCTTATATCGTTATCTGTTTTTAAAAAAATCTCAAATTTTATTAGTGATTGAGCTCTAGTTAATTTGTCCAAGAGATCCTGTGGAACCGGTTATACAGTATGTTGAAATATAGGAGAATTTTATAGGGACTGAGTGAAATATCTGGTTCTCTGATAGAAGGAGGGGAATAAATGCAACAAAGACAAAGCCTGAGCAGAACTCACCTTTCTCTTTGCTATTATTTATAAAGTTAGTAGATCTGAAGTGAGGTGAGTAGGGCGGCTCAATCAGATGTCCAGCATCCGGGTATTCAAGTTTGGTCAGCAGGTACTCCTTCCCTGCTGCACGCATCATCTTGGCCATCTGAAGGTCAAAGGTCAAACCAAAACGGCAGAAAAAACAAAGTTTTTTTGTGGACTGCCTAGATCAGAAAACATGTGATTCAACAAGCCCTTCCTTCCTTTTCTCAATTAATAGTTTATTCACTTGGGCCAACAAGGCAAAAGTGAGCATGGCTCACATACCCCCGCTCACTGCTTGACCCCTACTAAAGTAGGGCCAAAGGTTTTGCCCTTTTGGAACTAATGAAATTAATGGGCATTAACTAATTAACTAATGGGCAACCAGAACTTCTAACCCCCAAAAGGCACAACTAGACTACACTGTCAACCATCATACCAAATTTGAAGTTCCTAAGTTTAATATTTTCCGAGTTCTGCTCCAGAAACAAAAGTGTGACACGCGAATGGACGGACGGACGGAAGGATGGACACGCAGAGCGCTATATACCCCTGACTACGTTGTCGCAGGGGTATAATAAAAGGTCAAAAATGCCATCACAGTTTCCTAAACCACAAGATGCTGTCTTTAAATTGCTTGTTTTTCTCAAACCAACAGTGCAATGTATTAAGAGAACTGGATACAGCGGTGGAGGTGGGGCCCTGTTCATACCTATGAGAGTTGCTCAGTGGCGCATGATGCCAAAATGGCGACCTGTCACATCCATTAGGCTCATGGAGCAGACACATTAGCGTCCGCTCGGTCACATGGCTCGGTCAGGGGGTCACAACCATCAAGCTGTTGTCACGGCTTGCTAACTCCGCCTCCCAGCCCTCGCTAAGGCCTCGGTCTGGGTCTCATTCACATGAATGGAGGAAGGGAAATAACTCTGGATTCGGATATTAGTGCATTTTACAACTTTTAGGACCTAATGATTTAAATAAGGGCTATTCAAGTGTTCATACTGAGGAGTTGATTTAACTAAAAAATAATATTATCTGCTGAGTTACAGACATCTCTTTCCCAATGTAAGTCTATGGGTTA
Source organism: Sebastiscus tertius (assembly GCA_916701665.1). NCBI lineage: Eukaryota > Metazoa > Chordata > Actinopteri > Perciformes > Sebastidae > Sebastiscus > Sebastiscus tertius. The sequence goes on along the minus strand of CAKAOH010037447.1, from coordinate 4,790 downwards.
AAGTCTCTTTGGGCCTAATGGCATCACGGACAGAGACGGAAGTTGTAGTACCGCCGTTTGGCCACTATGAAAATTGGCATCAATGACTGGCGCTCTTCCTGGGGGCTTGTACTTCACTTCTTCTGCACAAATATCCTGGTTTGACTGCTCTTGCATCTACTTCATTGTCAGGTGTATTCTGTGTTTGCGTATGCTCACATCCTCAGCAGCCTCCACTGTGGGCATGTTCTGATCATCCTGGCCGTTCACCAACAACATTGGACAGTTTATTCTCCCCACCTCGAAGACAATGGAACGGAGTGGAACATAGATTGAAAATACGCTCCCATCCAGTCACATCACTAGTTTCATAACTCTGAAACAGCTGAGCCAATCACAGTGAAGCATGATAACGAGGACTCAACAAATGAAGACATCATCATGAAGAAATTATATTGTTGTCTGGTGCAAAGTGGAACAACATCAACACAAATCTATAATAGATAAGATAGCCATGAAAATAAGGCGCAATGTCAGATATTTTCATCCGACATTGGATGTTAAAAAGTGAATTTGTTTACACGTAAACTTGAAACTATTGTCTGTATGAGACTTTAATGAAAGGCTGATGTACTTACGTTTACTTTCAGTGAGGGATCATCAGGAATCGGTAGACCCATACCTCGCCATATCTCATGGTTGTTCTCATCCACACGTACCTTGTGAGCATTCCTGCCATCACAGATAATTCACCATGACGTCAGTCCAACTGTGAAACTTTGTGGACTGTGTTTATGTTACTGACAGAATAACAGAATACCTACGATTGCAACCATTGATTGAGTCCTCTGAGGGTCTCCCCGCGTGGATAAATGTGGTTGCCGCTAACACAAACACAACAACGAGGCTGGAACAAAACACAAGGATGCACCCTAAGACACTGGACCTCCATCTGGTTCTCCACTGTATGCTATCAGGGCCCAAAGTTCTGCAAGTTTTCAATATCGAACCTAAAAAACTTTCAGCCCTTCGTGGCACATGGTTTAACAGCCACATATTCAAAACTAAAGAAAAAGCAACTCTAACATATTTTGCATTTCTTACTTGCCTTGACAACGCTGCTCTCTGCAGCCATCAAGATGGTCACAACCGAGCCGACGGAAATACCAACAATTCCAACTTTGTCCGGGATCACTTGAGGATGGTCCTTTACAATATTAAACGCTGTCTGTGCAGAAGTAGATAACAGGAAATTAAGAAGAAAAAAAAACATTGTTATCAGCCGCGACAGCGACGCTAGTATTGTTTTCACCTTGTGAGTCTGTGTGTGAGTCATCATGACAAAATGTGGTCCTGGAGACACCGACTCTAGCAGGAACTACCACAGAGGCGGTTTCGAGTACTTTGCAAGGTGTTTATATATCTGTGTGTCTGTGGACAGATATTATCACCGCGATAGCGTCACAAACATGCAAGATGCAGTCACGAAACTAGGTGTGTAGTTGGAAGATGGCCGTGTTCAAAGCAAGGGTGGGGCGGGGGGGCGGGGGGTCGTTGAAAGGACAATTGCCCCCCCCCCCCTACTTTATGCCCTTGGTCGGATTTGGCTTTGCAAGATGGTCTCTCTTGCGATTGGATGACACCAACCATGATGCAAAATCGGGCTAGTGGGAAGTAGGGGGCCAAATCCCCACCTCTTACCCCCTACTTCCAGCAACCTTGCTCGCACTATTAGTATATTATCAAGCAACACAAACCTCAAAATAGTTGAGCCCGATGTTTGCTGACTTCAGCTCTCCGGGGACGAGATACTCCAGCGCCAAAGAAGCATAACCATGAGACGCCAGCAAGGCTGAACGATACTCTAACAGCCCTCCACCACCTCCCCACATATCCAACAGGCTGGGGAAGGGTCCTGGACCTGAGGAACGGAGAAACAGATTATGAACTTTAAAGACCAACAAAGGGAAGATGAGCGGATGACATATGTTTTTTTGGTGATGCAGGTGTACCTGGAGGTATAAACAGGGTCCCTTGCACTTCTTTCTCTCTGATCTTGATCCTCTGGACACCTGGACCCATGTACCATCTCTCTGTGAGCAACGAGGCCAGAGGAGCCTGCTCCCTGAAGCCCTCCACTACATGTCCACTGTAGACTGAGATGTTGACCAGCAGGGGGCTACAGATGTCCTTCTTTCTCAACCTGACAGATAAAGAGATTCAAGGTGTGTTATACTGGTGGTGGCTAATGTAGCCTGGAGCCTCTAGCCTAGTCTGCAGCTTCACAGAACTTACCTGAGACCTTCGCGGCTGCCTGGGACGGGGCGCATACTCCACAACAAACCCATGGCTTCTTTTCCCGTATATGTTCCCCCAAAACTCAAATCCTCTGCAACTACAAAAGCAATAAAATGTCAACAAAACAAAATATGCAAAATATTCAACAAGCATATCAGCTGTAAAGTGAAGCACAGACATCTGAGGTGTTTAGCTTGTCCTCACTGCACACCGTCGATTTCAGGCATCAACACACTGTAAGATTTAAAAATCAGTTTGAGGCAATAAAAGAGGAAGAGAACCCACGAGACACTTTTCCTCTGTGATCACTGATGTAGTGTCCATAGGCCTCCCAGTAGTCCTTGTCCTCAGAGTGGTGGAGGGAGTGGAGTGTTACTGGAGATCCTGGAGGCAGATTCTCCACCACCACCTTGAACTTCTCATCGACCAGAGCTCGAGAGGGGGCAACAGAGAGAATCGGAGGGACGGTGTCGGACATGGTGGATGATCGTCTGTAGAGAAATGCAAACTCGTGCACGAGTTACGTTTTATCAAGTCAGACAGAACACAGTGTTCCCTTAACTACTGATTATGATGGGCGTGAGTGATTGATTTTATAAGTCAATGATTTGACAATTGTGAATCAGTATTGGAATTTGAAACCACTAAATTTAACTACCAAACAATATAAAGTAGTTAAAATCAGCTCCATCTCAAACAGCTCAAATAGTAAAGTGCTGCTTAAACATCAGTAATAATCTAATAATGTCATATGTGATAATATATCAGTCACAGGGGACATTTTCTGCATGATGTTACACGAGTTACGTTTTATTAAGTCAGTAACAAGGAAGAGGAATGTCCTCAGTTCTCACAGGCTGCGTCTGTGGTGGATTTCCTTTCCTCAAGAATATTTTTATTGAATTTTAAACAAGTGAACAAAATATACACAGGAAATGTGTAGCGTGCACAACAGATATGTCAATTTAACAGAGCACTATCAATGATAGAGGAGCACAACGTGCAATCAAGATTCCTGAAGGGCTGACGTTCCACCCAGAACCATATAACACCCATGCATTCAACAATCCTTGAAGAACCTGAGCTTAACCATTTGAGGTTAATGCCTATAACCTAAACTATTGGAGGTCAATGCCTAACCTTAACCATTAAAGGTCAATGCCTAACCTTAACCATTCAAGGTCTGTGCCTAACCTTAATGATCTTGCAAGTTTCCCAATTTGGGGTTACCTTCTATTCTTAAAAGTGTTCTCCTATGGGGACAAGCTGGGGACCCCCCCTCTTTGGAGGACAAAATTTACTTTGTTTTCATTCTTTTTCAAATTAATAGACAATGAAGGAAAAGAAAAGTGATAACAACAAATGATAATCATAATCTTAGTCAAACCATATTACTTAAGAAAAAAACGAAAACAAAACAAAAGAGCAGGGGCGAATAAGCTGGCCACCTTAACAACATATAGATAATTAAAAAGACAACAACAAGAAACGTTCAAGAGTAGACATGGACACATATATATGCAAACAGACAAACATCAGCAATGACAGAAGACAACAAGCTGACAAACATAGAACAGAGACACAGAAAACAAGGCCCCCAAGGATCAGATATGACAAGTTTTTATTGAATTCCGTGATTTGATTATTTTGTTTGGCAGAGACTTGCTCTAGTGATATATGTATTATTACAGATTAAAATACCCCCAAAATAAAGAAGTTCAAATCAGCTTCACATTGACTACAGCCTTAAAATAGCAGTTACATGTTAATACAGTAATAATATACCTTTATAACACTGACATTACTATAAGGCTATTATTATGCATTATGCACAGTGAGTATTTTTACTTTAGATACTTTACCTTTTGTTTCCAATACTTCTGTACTTGCAAGTATCTTAATCCAAGTTAACTTGATACTGTTTAAATAAACACCTGATTAATAATTACAAAAGTCAAACAAAACCATGACCAAAGTCTAACCAAAATAGCCTAGTGATGATCAGAGACGTTGCATTCACGTTGGGTTCACATCCTCTATGTTAAATATACATGTCCTCTCTCTACGCCAACATTTAGAGATGCTGATGTAAAAAACAACAACGCAGAAACTTTAAAAAAAGATCGTCTTCAACGTTAAAGTCAGATTCAAAACTTTAAACATAAAGCAAGTCAGTTTCTAGAAGCTATAAACTAGTTTAGGTCACCCAGTTTGGGTCTCATGAACACAGTTCAGTGATTTAAAGCCACACTGTTGTGTTTAGCTACCAAAGGAAACTGCAGCGTCGGCTGACGATCTGTGGGTTGATTTGTGTGATCCATACTGCAGTTGACATAATACATATGTGTGAATGAATTAATGAATGACTGAATTTTTTTTGTGTGTCTGGTGATTTACATGATCCATCCCTCATGAAATTATTATTATAAACCAAACATTACTGCATGTTAACCTACCATCATCTAATCACCATCATCACAATACATGAATAACGCTCCCAAAAGAACAACATA
>CAKAOH010037446.1:0-10496 GCA_916701665.1 Sebastiscus tertius | reverse complement strand
GGAGGCAGCAGGACACAAAGGATGCCAGCTGCCGTAAAACACCGAAGAAGAAGAAGATGATATTTTGGCGGGTAGCGAGCCGCGGTGAAATGTTGTGATTGTCATTACTAGTAGGTGCGGCGCAGAGTATTCGATTTGAGACGGCCCTACCCCGTTGAAATTCACGCACTACTCAGGTAAGTACAGAGTACACACAGTGCACTACATTGAAGTGTACTTACGGAGGTACGTGGACTGGAACACACTGACTGTTTTAAACTGCGATATTGGAAACGATACTGGAAATGACACAATATCTAACAGTAGCTTAAGTAAACTCTTCTGGTGATCTCCGTCAGGCCAGCTGTCTCCTTATTCAGGTGTTTGTAGTGAAATGAGGAGGTATCGTATCAGGTAACTCCTCATTTCAACTTCAAGAATCAGCCGTTCCTCGTCGGTTGCGGTGCTTTCAAAGCGAGCGGCAGGAACAAATGGAAACAGCGTCCGACTACAGTTCGGCTCAAAACGTCGTGCTGTGCAGCGCTGCCAATAGAAATTCTGTTTGTAGGGTGTAATATGTAGACGACACACAGCATCCCAATACATTAGACCTCTCTGTGTTGGAACAAATTGTTTTTGTGAACCCCCAACCTTAAAGTTCAAACTGACCAAATGTGGGTTAATCTGAAAATAGTCCCCGACTAACGCTCTATTTCCTCGTCTTTGTTTGATAAAAACTAAAGCGAGCAGCTGTTTTATGAAACTACTGATGAAACTATATACTACTGTTTCTATTCTATACTTTATTTTTGCCGACATGACGTTTAAAAAAGTAGTTTGTCGATGTGTAAATGTGTGTATGGATGCTTGTTTGTGCGTTAATATGTCATCCCGTGTGTGTGTGTGTGTGTGTGTTTGGGCCACCTGCTGTGTGTATGCCTGTTCAGCTGCTCTCCCACTGAGTCTGCAGCCAAATAATACTTCATTAAAATACCAATAAATACTCCAAAAATCACTCAAACACCCACGGAGAAAGGAACTTAATTAAAATACCAATAAGCAATTAACTTTAATTTCATCACCCAATAAATAACCAACTTCATCAAAATACCCAGGCAGGAGCCAACTTCATTGAAAAAAAACCCAACCCCAATCAGACGGCAGTGAAAGGAGTGTGTGTTGGTGCGGGGTGTGTTTGTGCAACATCGTACTGAGTGTGTGTGTGGTTTCCTACATGTGTGTGTGTGTGTGTGTGTGTGTGTGTGTGTGTGTGTGTGTGTGTGTGTGTGATTTACATGGTAATAAGCCGGGCTTCGCTCTGGAAGTTTCTCTCAGCGAACGATAAGATCCGTTTTATTCTTCCTCCGTTCATCCCACGTTCATCTCACAGCTGGACTTTTGTCTCTCTCTGTGCATCGCCTCCTCTCTCCTCTCTTTCTGTCCTTTCTTTCCTTCTCTCTCTCTTTCTCTCTTTATCTCTGGCGTCTCTCTTACATGCTAATCCGGGCACTAAAAGGACAAAAGGTTGAATCTATAGACGTTAGCTGAAAGGGAATATGAGAGTTGGAGGTCTAAATGATGGAGACCTTATATGTTTATGTGTTTATTCATATGATTGTAATTATAATAATAATATAAATACTTCGAGAGGAGTCAACGGAGGTGGACGAACACAATGACTACGTTTATACGCACAAAATATTCCAGTTTTTGTCCTTATTCAGATTAAGACAACATTCCTACTAAGCTGTTTACACGGTAATGAAAGTGAATATTCCCGTTTCAGGCCGTTCTCACACAACGTTCGTAGCTATATCTAAGATAAAAAAGTAATACACTGAAATTTGAGTTTATACCATGAAATCAATTTGTGTGTAATCTACGTCATCATGAACCAGGAAGTATGAAGAGGGGCGAACGCCGCGTACGGAGGAAAAACCAAGATGGCGAGGGACAAAAACCAAGATGGCGAGGGACAAAAACCAAGATGGCGAGGGACAAACGCTCGTAAGGAGGGGGTCAAAAAACGCTGTTCATGTCTCGTGTGAAACCAGAAGTCAATGTTGATTTATTTGTCACGTAACTTCCGTATTAAAGCTAACTGAGTAACTGAGAAGTTTTATTTTGAAAAGACTGGAGCGGAAATTGACACGTCACGCGCCTCGTGTTGCTGGACATTCGTATGAAAACACGCAAAAAATACGTTGTTGAAAGTCGGGCTGAGCGTCACAAGAAAAAGGGAAATTTGGGAATATTTCACGAACTGCCGTGAGACTTTGTTGGTTAAATACATGTAGTGAAGTAAAAAGTACGATATCGTCCTCTAAAATGTAGAGTAGAAGTATAAATACCTTCCAGCGCTGTATTTATCCTCTGAGATCAGGAGACTGACCGAAGTAAGAGGAAAGAAAAAAGAGGGCTGGAGACAGATATGATGTCAGGAGAAGGAATACAGAAAGGATAGAGGTGAAGATAGAGGGATGAAGAAAGGAAAGAGACGACAAGGAAACAAGAAAAATGGAGAAAAAGTCAAAAAGATAAAATCAAATTCAGGTGATGCAGGAAAAAAAGAGATAGAAAGGTGAGCGGGGAAGGAAAAGAGAAAGAGGGATGGAGATGTTGGAGAAATGATGAGGGAGGGATTGTAAAGAAAAAGAAAGAACGAGGGAGTGATGGCGAGAAGAGAGGCCTGAAGGAAAGGAAGGAGAGATTGTGGTGAACGACCGGAGAGGTGGAGGAAGGAAACACCGCCAAGGTGAGAGAGGGACGAGAGTAGGAGATAAGGATGGATGGAGAAGAGGAAGGAGGAATAAAGAGGACAGAAAAGGCAATGAAGAAGAGATGGAGGGATAAAAGAGATGGAGGGATAAAAGAGATGGAAATGATCGAGCTGCAAACTGTTGGGAAATATCACACACATACACACTCCGGTATATTCCCCGGCGTCAGAGGAACATTGAGAGTGTGAGGAAATAACAAGGGACCGAGTCATTTAATCTGACTTCAGGGACAATGTGTGTGTGTGTGTGTGTGTGTGTGTGTGTGTGTGTCTTCCAGCGGATCACAGCTCGCCGACATGGCCGATAATCAAGTCTCCACACTTTCTACATGGAGAGAGAGAGAGAGAGAGAGAGACGGAGGTGGCAGAAGATAATGAAGCTCGGCCGTCTCCTGTGTTTGCAGCGCGGGTCAACAGGTGGAGCCCAACACTCTGACAGCAGCAGGTTACCCGGAGGTTACCTGGAGGTTACCAGCAGGTTACCTGGAGGTTACCCGGAGGTTACCAGCAGGTTACCTGGAGGTTACCAGCAGGTTACCTGGAGGTTACCTGGAGGTTACCAGCAGGTTACCTGGAGGTTACCCGGAGGCTACCTGGAGGTTACCTGGAGGTTACCAGCAGGTTACCTGGAGGTCCGCTGTGGGAACCAGGGGAGAGAAAACACTGGACGCTGTGGAAACCCAACCAGAACCTCAGGGTGGAGCGTCCGGAACCAGGCGACAACCTCCGGATCTGAAAAGAGCCTTAAACCTGCCTTCATCTAAAGATACCTTCTTGTGTTATCTCAAAACCCAAGATGGAGACTGTCGAAAAAAAAAGATGGTGACGGCTAAAAACCAAGATGGCGATGGTCAAGAAACCAGGATGGTGAAACTAAACTGCAGTGAAACTCAGTTTTCCTGGACGAGAGGCCAAAACGTCGTAAAACATCTGTTTTCTAAACCATCACGTGTAGACGTGGCGTTACGTTAACTCACCTGGTTAAATAAACGTTCTAACGGCGTTCTGCGTGTTTCCAGCTATCTTAAATACACTACTTCCTGTCTTTCCTCTCATGGCGAGTACCTTTATTTCCTCCCTCCGCGGACCCTCCGCGGTGCCTCTGAACCTTTCCTCGTCAGAGTGTGGCGGGTCTCAGCGGGTCTCTGGAAAACGCCGCTGTGTGACAGATAGACTGACAGATCCATCTATGTGAGAATGTAGAATAATACAACCTGTACGGACGGAGTCATCACACGCGCTCCGTAGGAAACGGGGACGGCGCGGCGGCAGGAATGTAGATAAGGAGGTTATGTGCGAGGACCAATTTATTTTTCTTGGCAGGGTGGGAGCACCTCTGAGACGCGTTTCACATGACGACCACATGACAGCAGAAGTCTCAATAATGAAATCCTCTCAAACTGTATTTATATCCGGAGACGCTCGGGTCTCTCGGAGGTGACACGAGGGACGATGTGTAGGCTGCGGGATAATCATCCATCAGGCCCGCTGCATTTACACCTCCCGTTTGCTGCTCGTTGCTCGGAGCGGAGCCGTAGGTGTCGGTGCATTAAACAAACACGTTATCGGACTTCCTTCGTGAATCTCTGGTTGGAAAGCAACAAACAGATCCTCCGCTGTGACACAACAGAGACTCCAGTGAGGCGAAGCAGCAAAGGATGATGGGAGAAGATCCTGCTGAGTGGAAGCAAACAGAGAGATCAATCAATAAACATGCTGATATGCTCATCAGGTCACCTTTAATGACCACCGTGTGCCTTTGGGTGATGTTTCCGGTGGTTATAGGCCTGGAGGTTCACACTCCGACCCGCGGTACGGAGCCAGGAACAAAGACTGGAGTGCAGCTATCTGGCGAGCGTTTAACGTTAGTCGGTCTTTGCGGTCTGAGCGCGTGATGAGAACCATCGTTTGCATAATGAGGCAGAAATGCATTAAAAAAAAGTAGAGAGAAATGTGAAAAGAATAGAATACATAAATAAATAAGTTTTTAATAAGAGGTGAAATGCAAAAGGGAAAATCATCCAGAAATAAACTAATAAATACAAAAATAATCCATTTAGAAATAAATATAGAACCAATGCAAAATAGATAAATTAATTAAAATAAATACATAAATAAAAAGGAAAATTAAACAAAAGAGTAAATAAATAAGGTTGTCAAAGTTAACACAATAATGCATTAACACAAATTTGTTTCAACGCTACTAATTACATTTTTAGGTGGTAGCGGCTCAGTTTTAAAGCTAGAGTGAAGATAATAATAATAATAATAATAATAACCATTAAAAATAAATACATTATATACATTTGAATAAATTAAAATAATAAATTTAAATAAATAAATTATAATAAGTAAATTATAATAAATAAAATAAATAATAAATAAATAAACCCAATAATGCATTAACTCAAATTCGTTATAACACCACTCATTTCTTTACCATATTAACACAAACAATCTTTCAGAGGTTGTAGCGGCTCAGTTTTAAAGCTAGAGAGAAGATCCTGGTATCATATGAAACTATCAAACCTGATGAATCCATCGATACCAACCAGGTCAGACTAGCTGGTCATGAAGGAGGTTAAATAACGCTCTGAACTTACGCTAAATTTCGGTGAGGAAAAACTGTCATGTCCATTTTCAAAGGGGTCCCTTGACCTCCGACCTCCAGATGTGTGAATGTAAATGGGTTCTCTGGGTACCCACGAGTCTCCCCTTTACAGACATGCCCACTTTATGATCATCACATGCAGTTTGCGGCAAGTCATAGTCAAGTCAGCACACTGACACACTGACAGCTGTTGTTGCCTGTTGGGCTTCAGTTTACCATGTTATGATTGGAGCATATTGTTTTATGCTAAATGCAGAACCTGTGAGGGTTTCTGGACAATATTTGTCATTGATTTGTGTTGGTAATTGATTTCCAATAATAAATATATACATACATTTTGCATAAAGCAGCATATTGGTCCACTCCCATGTTGATAAGAGGATTAAATACTTTTCAGATTTCCCTTTAAGGTTCATTTAGAACAGATAAAAAAACGTGTGATTAATTATTTTAATCGATTGACAGCCCTGGTAAATAAATAAAGGAATTAATACAAAGATGAATAAATAAAGAAGCAAATTTAAAAAAATATATTTTAATATTATTTTTGCTACATTTAATGACATATTGATTTATTGATTTATTTTAGATTCCTGTCCTCCATAGAGAACGTGTTGGCATATATGTATTGGGGCATTCTAAATAGTATAGTATGTACTGTAGACTGTATACATGGTCGTATTGGACAGTCGCTTGTTGGTGCAACCGTTCATAAGAGACTCTGTGAGCTTCCCTCGCCGTCTGAAGGCCTCCGTCTGTTCTGACCACGTTATGTTTTTGTGTTTGAATCCTCCTCACACACACACACACTCACACACACACACACACATTCTAACAGCGACACATCCAACCCCGTCGCCCTCCAGCAGCTCCACATAATTATCCCTCCGCACCAAAACTCTGCTTTTTCTTTTCTTGCAGGAAATTGCTGCGTATCGCTGGAAATCCATTGAACGCCTCAAACAAAGAGGAGAAAAAGCAACTGTGGCTGGATTCCTCCACACACACACACACACACACACACACACACACACACACACACACACACACACTGCCCATTGTCTTCTCCTCTATTATCAAAGCCAGCAGAGTGTGTTTTCTTTCCCCGGTGTGTGTGTGTGTGTGTGTGTGTGTGTGTGTTTTTTTGTGGTGGCGGTGGAGCCGACACCCAGTGGGAGAGCCCGCCTGCCGGCAGGGGGACAGATGGGTGTAATTTTGTTATTTTTACCTCCTCCAGGAGCTGGCTGCCAGCTCGGGGAAATTAGCATCACACCTGTGTGTAATTGGCTAAATTAGCTTGTCGAGCGGCAGAGCTGAGACAGAGGTGGTCGGCGAGGTGTGTGCGTGTGTGTGTGTGTGTGTGTGTGTGTGTGTGGCAGGTAAAATCAGAGAGGAGTTGTTTAGTGTGTCGGAGAGGAAGAAGAAGAAGAAGAAGAAGAAGAGGAGGCTGTCTGGGGAGCGAGATGTCACACCTGGAATGGAAAATATCACTCTGCACAAACACACACACACACACACACACACAGTCTGACACACAGTCACACAACAGAAAGACACGTTAAAGGACAAACTGCAGGAAAAAGACACAAAACAAACAGCACACACAGAGAGACAAACAACAACAGAGGACGACGTAAACACACAAACAGAGCAGAGAGGAGCAGGAAGCTGGATACATACGTCTAAACACACACACACACACTGCAGCGCCGTCCTGCACGTCTACGTGATTCATCTCATTGTGGTTTAGAGATAGAGATCTGTGTGTAAATATCTGATCTGAATCAGGAAGATCTCATGTTAATGCAGCTGTCAATGGACAGGGAGACCGGGGCCCCGTCCGGGAGCCAGACCTGGAGCCTGACCTGGGAGGAGAGGAGCTCTGGTGGCATCTAGGCGTGCTGATGCCCGGCATCGCAGACTGGCTCTGGGTACGTGGATAGTCGCCTCTAACCAAACTCCTGGAGAGGAGCCGGACTCTGGAAGGGGGTGATCGGGAGGAACGGCCCGTCTGATCTGAACCTGAGTTGTTGTTGGACTTCTGCGCTCGTCATGGATTGTCCATAACAAACACCATGTTGGAGCACGAGGCCGTTCATAAGTGTACCAGAACGTTTATTATTATTATAAGGAAGCTAATAGTCAAAGGCCTTTTGTCTGGTTATTTTACATAAGGATCCCAGGTAGCCAAAACGGTTCGGCTCAACAAAGACCTAAATCTGGTGTGCCAGATCGTGTGTTTCAGGACCAAAACCAGACCTGTAAGCATGGGAATCGGCCTCAATACCAAGTTGGTTAGATTCTGTCCCAAACAGCAGGTCCTCTGAGCGCTCAGCCACAATCAGCCCAACATAGCAACGCTATACATTTATTTATTTTTTTATTTATCCATTTAGTATTTATTTATTTATTATTTAATTTGTATTTGATTTGTATTAATTAATTAAGTAATTAATTAATTACTTAATTAATTAATTTTTATTTTATTTTAATTTTTTAATTTTTTTATTTATATATTTATTTATTTAGTTTTGTATTGATTGATTTATCTATTTAGTATTTATTTATTTAGTTTTGTATTGATTGATTTATCTATTTAGTATTTATTTATTTATTTATTTATTATTATTTGAATTGTATTTGATATGTATTAATTTATTCAATTATTAATTTATTCAATTATTTAATTATTTATTTGGTTAGTTTTGTATTTATTAATTAATTAATTTATTTATTTATTAATTGATTTAAAGGAACACAGTTTCTAACACAATAGAGACTGTCTGTCTTCTGTTAGTGTACAGATGTAGAGGGACGATACTGAGGAAATCTTTAGCACATATGGTTTGATCTATATATTGATCCCGTATCGGTCTGATCACATTTCAGGTTGGGATGTTTCTTTAAACACACTCAGGTCCAGATAAACCCAGTATGAAACCAGTTCAGACCAGTGAAGTGATGAGTGGAGCCGTGAGTTTAACCTGCTGTTATTCATTCTGTATCGATGAAGCCTAAAGAATAACCTCAATCTGAATCAAACCAATTAAACAGGTGAATAAAAATCACAGTGTGGCAACAGTTTAGCACAATAGATGAATGAACAGCCCCAAATTTAATTTACTAATAAGCGATAACAAACAGGAACGTTTTAAACCTCGATTTAAAATAACTGAGAGGGAGACACCTGACACGTAGACTGGTAAAAAGAAATAACAGGAAACATTTTAAATGTTTGCTTGCTGGTTGATAAACAGCAGAATAAACTGATTAAATATTAATATCTTATTTTTGTCCATTTTTCTGTTATGCTTTTTTTTTTTTTTTTTTACATAATTTTGCTTTGTGCACATTTAAAGACCTTTTAAATCCTCCCCGATGGTGAAAATGTTTCATGAAGCCATGAATGAAATACTTGAAGAAGGAAGTGTATTTGATTAACGTCTGTGGTGCCGATGGGAATTTACCATTTCACATTGAATCATTTGTTTTTCATTCCCTCTCTGGTTTCTTGGACTACGAGGCCTTCAGGTGGATGTTTATCTGCCCTCTGACCTTTGAGAGGAAGAAGCCAGCTGCACATCTCTGATCTGTTGGCGCCACCTAGTGGTGGTCTGTTGTAACAGCAGCAGTTTGCAGAATCACACGTCGGGTCCTTTAAAGTGCTGCAGGACGTTTAAACAGTCCAACTTTTCATTCAGCATCCCTGTTGAATAGAAGATTAACTGAAAATGTTGTTATTTTTATCATCAATCAGCCAGTGGCGAGTTGTTTTCATTAGTTTAGTTAATTTATTCAATGTAAGGAAAAATATAATATATTTTTTTATATATACACACACACATTTTGTCAAATTTAAATGAAAGTAAAAAATAAATACAAAAATATAATAAATAAAAAAATATATGGGTATAAAAAATACCCAAATTGATTATTTGTCAAAATCATGTTTGTCTTTTGGGCAAATATCAAATTCTCAAAGCCAGAATTTATTGATTATTTGAGTACAACTGCAAACTTTCTATAATTTTGTTGAATCTCAAAAATATAAAAACCTTGAGGACATACCTCAAGAAATATTGTGGTTATGATTGGAAGATAATTTGTATTGTATTTAATTTTACTTTGCTTTGTTTCGTGTTTTATTTTTCTTTATTTTCTTTTATTCTATATTATTATTTTTTTTTAATGTTTCTGTTCTGTTTTCTTTTATTATGTTTTCTTTTATTTTTTACTTTACTTTGTTTTATATTTTTATTTAAGAGAGAGAATTAGAGAATTTAATTTTATTCAGTTTTTTCGTTCTGTTCTATTTTGTTTTATTTCATTTTATTTTTGTTTATTTTATTTTATTCTATCGTCTATTCTTTTTCAATTAGTTTTATTTAATTTGAATTTATTTTATTTGGTTTTATTTTTTTCCATCTTCTGTTCTGTTTCATTTAGTTTTATTTTACATTATTTTATTATTTTATAATTAATATAAATGTCGGATGGTTCACCCTCCACGCGGTAGATGGCGGGAGTGTTTCCTCTCCATGTTTGTTCGCTTCCGTTTAACCAAACTAAAGAAGAAGCAGAAGCGGAACCGGAAGCGGAAACAGTCGTTCTCCGGTTGTTGCTAACGTTGCTAGCTCGTTAGCAGCTGATTTTGTGTAACTTGAACTTTATTAAAAGTTAAAATGAACAAACTGAATAAACCTCAAGAGTTTGACTCGTATGAGCTCGAGGAGCCGAGCGACGAGGAGAGAGCGGAGGACAGGTAGGAGGATGATATATAGAAACAGGTTTTAGATTTAAAAGCGCTGTTAGCGTTAGCACCATGAGGCTAACGAGCTAACATGCTAACATGTAAACAAACTGGAACATGCTGGAGACTGTTTCTCTCTACAGGCGGTTTTATTAATATAATAATGAATTATATAATACTATAAAATAAATAAAAGGCAGAGCAGTTTGCTGTTTTAATTCTACCGCTCATGATGTCTTTGTTAGAAACAAGTTTATTTTTAGTAATGTTCTTTATAAACACTATATTAATACAACACATTCAGATAATTAATATAACCACAACCAAACCACTACATGATGTGTAGACCTTCATATAACTAGTGTGAGGAAGTATTA